>JAHZNA010003615.1:0-10307 GCA_027743935.1 Sinodicranocentrus sp. ZH6 | reverse complement strand
TTGGAATGGCTTCCTCATTATGCTCCTGTCAATCAAATTTACTTTCCTCTGATATGTGCAAGCTTACTATGTATACTGCTATGGTATGCATATAATCCACAAGTTTACATCTCTATACCGAGCTATATTTGCCATTCACAAATACACAATTCTACATTTGTATGCATTAGTATTACATGGATGCTTGGTTTATGATTCCTTTTTTTAGTCCTAGTTTAATTGATTGAACATGAATCCGTCATATCAATGGCATCTTTTACTGCATTGTAAAAATACAAATACTGTCATTTCATTATCCACAAACAGAACTAATCTACTCAGTATAAAAGAATGCCGAAGGCTTCGAAAAAGTTTAAGAACTTTAAAATACAACACAATTTTAAGTAACAAACAATCTGAAAACAACTCAATAGTTGTTTAAGCAAATTACATATTTTGCAAACATTGTGTAAAAAGGATTTGCAAATCTAGGTAAAGTAGAGGCTCTCCACAAAGTACACAAGTGTAGGTTGTAGATTTTACCATTCAAATCTTGGAACGTAAATCCTTCATGGAAGTGGCCATCAAAATATCCCATAAATCCCAACCCTCTGACTGGAGTCTGTCGGAAGAGAGGGAATCCATCCGGACGTGTTAGTTATGGCCGTGTAACATGTACACATTGCGTATAACAGGAGCACACACACACACACAAACCTTGTTTCTTGTTTCTCCTTCTCTATCTCTCTCATATACGCTTTATGTGAGTGAAAAAGATAGGGGAGAGAGATCTAAACGAGGTCTGAGGTCTGGGTTGGATGTCTGATTGAAAGAGGGCAATTCCAGTACCTTTTTCATTTCTCGAAACTCAAGTTCCCACTTTTGCACTGTGACTCGTGTATTGTATCAATTAAATCAAGATAGAATCACTAATTTACAGGATTTAGATTCCGAATACATGTTGGATGGATCCAGGGAAACTTTTATTATTGGGCTAATAAAAACGCCGATAGTATTTAAAGTAAATTTGGAAACATTAGGAACCTGAATAGATGTTTATTTCTGGAGTATACAATAGTAATAACTTAATGCCAAACTAGTACAGAAATAACCGTTATGTTACTAAATTGCAGTGATAGACAAGTTTCCCCGGTAAATATTACTCTGTAGCTCGTTGAGATCTTAAGTCTTTATAGTTGAACAGTTGAACGTTTAACTTAGCAAACGACGTTTATTAATATAGGTGAACTGACAATTCACATGTTAAAATTTACTCGCAACTTCTTAAAATTAGTTGCAACTCAATCAAGAAATTCAAAAACTTCAATAGTCCTTGTAACTTAAAATCACAGCACCTCAGAGCTCCTTCTTCCTCCAGATCCACGTAAAAACTGAGCTCTTCACCTTAACATTAAAAACTGCAAAATGACATGTTAACTGGAAAAAAGAGCTCCATCACCCTCATAAAACTATAAACATGCAATATAAAAAAAAGAAAGAAAAAAATCCACATTTATTGCACAGTAAGGGTCATCAATTCGATGGCCTTACACTTCTCCTTACCTTTCTTCCGAAAAGATGTTCCTTCCTTACTTACGAAAGGTCAAGACATTTCATAAAGATCATGTAGATAACTAGCTCATATTTTTAACATCCTATCCCACCGGTACTTTTACAATCTTCTTGTCATTGTCAATACCAAAACATAAGTTAAACAATTCAAGTAGGAGGCTTGTTTACTGGACAAAATCCTTTAGCCATTGTTCATGTTTTATCCCTCGTCATAAAAACTTTGAAGGAAGTGCAAGCATCATTCCCATTTGACTGCTCATCCTTTCCAAACGTTTCTACAGACAGGTTGTTGAGATTTTTTTACAACACTTAATTTAAACCGTGTTTTGAACCACAATCCACATCTGAAAAGGGAGACAGTTTTATTACTTGTTATGCAACAAGCAACCAAGCTTAATTGTTAGTTTTGGAAATAAAGGAAATGCACTCGAGCTTCCTTTATCTATCCTCTCTCCCAAAAATGTTAAATCTGAGTGTTATCACATTTTCATTTTATTTACAACTCATGAGCACCCTTTTCCTCCCAAAACATGATATTATGGAAGGCATAATAAAGTTCCACTTGAAAAAGTTTGATCTTGAGAGGCAAAGAGGCAAATCAAGTGCACCAATTCCAAAGCCATTGCCAATGTCAAGAAAAGTACATTGAAAAAAAAGTTTTCACAGATATGTATTACATAACGACAGTCGTAAAATTTGATCACTCACATTTCCTTGCAATTCATGATTCAAGCAAAGTGGATAAACATAGTGATAAAAGAAGCCAATTGTGGTATCCCTCTTGTCTTCAGTAGTCTGTAGTGACTTTTCTCGGCACACGCAATAAAATTGAGCGCTAAAGGGCTAATAAAAGTTTTAGTGTGGTGTTATGACTCGGGGTTATCACTCCAGATCTGTTTACGCATATTCCTCAATGTGCTTTTCATCCATTAATGTGAGAAGTTTGGCGAGAGATTGCTACTGTGTGTCATGTGCCGTTTGAAGGAGAAGCTCCTTTTGCACTTTTGGTACTTGTGCATCAAATCCTCTCCGTTTTCCTCTCTATTATTGAGAAATATTGGAATGGTAGTAGTGAAATGAGATGATCTTGATGATGATGATGGTGCTCAACAAGTTCAACAAATGGGCCATTATAAAACAATAAAATAGCTATAAAATAAAGTAATGGCTTGCTCTTTGCCAAGAGTTGAGCGCACATGGGAAATGTGTAGGTATATGAATTAGATTAGTTCAATCTGAGCATTTTGCATTGCAGATGCACAAATTGTATACTTATGTTCATTTTTTTCATTTTGAGATGTTGAATAGAAATGTGCATTTTTCAAAAGTTGGGATGCATTTAATGTTTTCCAATGCGGCTTTACAATTGCATATATAACTTAACGAGTCAAGCACCATCAAAACTGTATTCAAACGGAGTATTTAATATTTTGTTTTTTAAAATACATCTTCGTTCTAGTTACACAATTGAATTGTGTTAGGCATATTTTTTGACCAACGAAATATATCGGACAAATTTGGTACTTTCATCTTGTCACAAATGTCTACAATAGTTTAAAAGGCTGAATCAAGCTAAAATATTTTACAGAGAACCGCTTGTTACAAAATACCTCTTCTTACGCACATCTTGGATTGGAAGCAGTAAAAGCGCATACCCATGCCTACATCCTACGGATTATTTTTTCATTTTTACTTTAAAACTCCCAGTCATGCTTCAGTGATCTTGAAGGGGTTTCCCCTTCTCTACAAAAATATTTGAAACCCATATACAGAGAGGTAGAGGCATGCAATGTTTTGTAAACTTCAGTTAGTTGCATAAGCCCTTACAACAAATTTGGCGTGAATGAGTGTCAAATGACGAAAAGGCGAGGCTTGAATGAACACAATCATTAGAGTCCCCAAATACCTCTAATTCCGTCTTTTGTATCCTTCAGAAGAATATGAATACAATCCAAGTTTGCTCACCGTACTTTGAACGGATGCAATGATGATAAAGTCTCATGTCATTTCCCAGCCACTTTTGACCAAACTATCATAAAAGAATCCTATGCGTGATTCTGCTGGCGTAGCTTCCCTAAAAATCAGTCGCTCGGCTCAAATACCCACCCTCAAGGAGAGCCCTGGATGTGGAAGGAAAACCAATAATTTTTAAACACGGTCCGTCACACATGCATATGGCTTTCCACGCTTTGTACAGTCCTCCGTGTCGGGTTTTGTATTGACATCCCAATGAATTCCTGTCATTATCTGTAATTATTTACTTGCCGGAACAGTAGCAACACAGGATGAATTTGAAACTGGAAGTCACCCTGAAGTCGTGTTGTAGCCCACATTTTATGCAAGCATCTCTCATCAACCAAAAAATCTTTTCAAGTAACACATGACGGACAGAACATTCAAAATTCTTGTTTGAATCCGTTCTATATATTATGTTGGATATACAATGAGCCTAAGTTTGCACCCGTTTTTGGTGGTAATATACTCGGAAAATCATAATAATGCTCTGTTTTGTTCTCGGGTGACAGGAACACATGTAAAACAGTCAGAGAAAAGAGGCTACACTTATGAATGCTTTTTTCCCGAACTTCATTCATGAACTAGATATATATTTTTCATTTTTTCTCTCTGTCTCTCTCTCTCCTTCTTGAAAAGAATTACATAGAATATGTCTTATGTTGTGGGTAGATTATCACATCACATTCGTTTTCAATTTCCACAAAATGTTTGTCACATCCTCGTCATTCACAGGACTCCCAAAGGAGCACCAGTCAGTCAGTCCTTTTAGTCCCTGAGGGAGTGACATGCTCCAAACGATAGGAATTCTCTCTGTGGACAAGGTCCATCTGAAAAGTAAATTTATAGCTAGGGACACACACGTCTAAAAAACAAAAGAACAGCAGTGGTAAGGCAAAACGTCACGTGCAATAGTTAATTGTGGCAAAAGTATGGCTTTTCGATTGGAGAGATTGTAGCATTCTTGAAATAATAAACAAATGCTTGGTCTCCACAGGACTTATCCTGTTTCCGATACGATTCTCATTAGTTATGCAAGAAATAATGATTTACAAACATGAATTCCGCATAAAGTGTGGACGATATATTGTAAAGGAAATCAGTTTGGAGTGAACTGTGGTGACTGTGGTGCTGGACATTGGTTACTTTTGTTAATCCTCAATATCCTCTTAGAAATTTCCGGAAGAGAGATTACTTGTGTAAATAGCGAATTTCCGGTGTGTGTCCTGTAAATTAGTGCATTACTTAGGAACATACATAAAATCTGATATAACATGTGAATCAGTGAACCGCTCTGAAAATTTCTTTGTGTGGAGACTTGTTCTTTGCTTTTTTCCTTTTCTTAAAGGGAAATTTATGGGGCTCTAATTGTGAAAATAGAGTAAACACGTTTTTATTGGTGTAGGTCAAGTTCACATTGTTTTTAGAAAAGGGGCAAAGTCAGGGTTATAAAGTGTAACGGTGGTGGTCTGGTCCTAGGGTGGCTGTAAGTGTCTCTTAATTATTTGATAACAAGCCACACTGCCAGAAAGCCGAGTGGAGTGTAAGGAAAATAAATTTTCCCAGAGAGGAAAGAAAGAATGGCTATTTTAGCCGTGGCAAAAGAACAAGTTCACAAGTGCACGGTATTTCGGATGGTATGTGCACAAGAAGCAACACAAGTCTCAATATGTTACTTCATCATCCCGGAGCAGCCACATAGTGGAATCGGAACTAGTATTAGGAATAATAACAATAAAAGAAGTGTCGGTTTCCACTTCTCCGTCGACTTGTGCACCACGAAAAGTACATTTATCCGGATTCTCATGCCGACTATCAACGTGATCGTTTATTTCCACAGACTCCCTCTCCTCTTTCCACTCTAAGTTTTTTAAGAGAATATATATACATACAAGTATCCCATGGTAGTATTCATAGTGCAGAGCATGGGTTCGTGAAAGGACGACGATCATCATCAACATCATGTTCCTTTCTGGCCGCACTACTGGTTGCCCGATTCCAGGAGGCTTTTGCACGCCCGCTATCTGGCTTAAGAATCGCCATAAAATTCTCTAAAGATGCAATAAATTTTAGAGTTAGGCCCAAAGTGCTTCTCCTTCCTTCTCCACACTGCTTTCATGAGAAATAAAAAGTCGGAGTATTCACCACATCCCGATATGCTCTCTTTCTTTACTTGTAGGAAAAGAAGAGAACAAACTTGTTGCTATTTTATACAATTTTATTACACGCATTTGGTCTTTTTCGGATTTACAGAATGATTCCGTGAGCTGTATAATGTAAAAATCAAAGATTTACCAGAGAAATGCGAAAAAGAATTCATTACGGGAGATGCAATATTGAATGGAGTTTTAGTTGGGACACGAGTCATTATTTCCTGGTATATATGTACTTCAACGGAAAAAAAGTAATTAATGTGAACCAACCAACAATTCTCTTGATTAAGAGAGAGAAAAATAGAAGAAGTCAGCTATAAGGCTACTGCTTGAGTTCCAATTTTACTCATTCCTTTACAACTCCTCAGTTGCAGTAAGTTGCATAGGAAGAATGAAAGGTTAACGCACAAAAAGAGTTTTATTGGTTGACATTTTTACGAGCTGGCTTAAGTATGCTTATGTTGACATTACAAACACAGTGACACCAATTTGCGGTCGTATAGATACACTGATTTCACATATAGGCATATGCATATATGTTTGTAAGGGTCTTGAGGGAAATATAAATATTGAATATATATCTATTTACAATTACAACAAGGGGCACATGCTATTTCAATAACTTTCTTGAACAAGAGAACAGTCAGATAAGAGTCAGCTTCTTTTACCTTTCCTCAAATATCCTTATAACAATGTTAAAAGTATATAAATGGTTTACTTCTTTTTGGGCACATTACACGCATAATATATTTCTTGCAGATGGAACCGGCTGTTTTTGTTTTGTTTCTTTTTAAAAATAAACACATTTCTGCTCCGGTTTCGTTGAATATGTATGACACGCAGGTTTTTTTTTGGCTCATGCCAAGATGCATTCTCTTACTATCATACTGGCTTTCGACTTTTAGTTCGCATGAAATTAGTCCCAAGGGTCACGTTCTTTTGAATGTTTAACCAGCTCAGGGCGGCAAGGATGAGATAGAAAGTGAGGATATGTAATGGAAAGACTATTATTATTTAATAGTAGCATGTTGGAAACCATTATGAAAACTTTAGGTTCATGAAATTGCACAAGTGGGCAAAATGATACAGTATGAAAAAGAGTGGATGCAATCTTATAATCTATAGCATGTAGCATGAATATTAAATGTCTTATGTGAATGGGATAATGACGATGTTTCGTATTTTTGGATTTTTTTTCAGACGGGAATTCCTACAGTAAAATAATTATTACGTCATTAACATATTGAAGAAGAAATATAAGTATATTTACACCGCTACAAAGGACAACTTCAAATGTGAAACTTCACCGCAGGATTTTACTACACACAACTTGTTATACGATTTGTCTAGTTACTACTTTTTAAGGGAACGAGTATACGAAGAAACCAAAAAGATATAGTTCTACTATAAAAAAAATACCTTCATAAATTACAAGAGGAAAATAATAAAACGAAATTCATCGATGAGAATTTATTTTTATCGATGAGGATTTCTAAAATATATATATGCAACTGCAACAACGTATACGATTCGACTGGAAGATACCACATCTAGTGATTTGTACGGAAGAAAGAAGAAGGGAGGAATAGACGGCCAACTATATTCTGTTTTGGAGCACACGGTAATTCTGAGAAATAAGCAAAACTGGATCCTACAACGTTTACATCACTACCCCCTGCCCCTCCTCACCACCACGGGATGACGTCCTACTTCTCCAACTCATACATTCCGGACTTGAGAAACGGGACACCGGATCACTATCAGACATGCACCACCCCAGTAAATGGAGCCACCACGGATCCGAATTGTGACCCAAGGAACTCAATCCACCACTATGGAAATCATCACAATGGTCAAGGTGGCCAGCCATTGTACCCCAGATTCCCACCGTATGATCGTTTAGACATGCGGGCAGTGGGACCTGGAGGTCCCGGGACTCCTGTGCAGTACTACCAGCAGCAAGGAGGTGGTGCAGGGCAACTTATGGAAAATCAGTATAGGCCACCATCCCCACCTCCATCAGTCAATCCTGGAATTCCTATGGGAGGTCATGTTGTCAACATGGGTCAAAGTCCTGGAGCCTATTCGTCATGCAAAATGCAACAACAGCAGGTACAACAGCAGGTACAGCAAGTTCCACAACATCAAAGCCCTGGGGCAAACGGTCCCCCTCTTGGAGTTCCTCCCGTTGTTGTGAATCACAACCCTATCCAACATCCCGGTGTAGTAGGTGGACCACCACTAAGTCCCGATCCAACAGGACAGACGAACCATGTGAATGTTGTCAATGTCAATCATATGAACAATCCTCAAAATGGAAACCACCATGGTAGTCATAATCACATGGGAATGTATAATAACATGGGAGGAGGACCTCCTCAACCACCGCAACATCCTATGAATCAAATGCATGGCCCACCACAACAACAACCACCTCCCCAACTTCCACAGCAGCAGATGGGCCACCACCCAAATCAAAATCATCAAAATCCACACCAAAGTCCGCAGCAGCAGAATAGTCCTGCAGCTGCGCTTCCTAGTCCGTTATATCCCTGGATGAGAAGTCAGTTTGGTAAGGAGCAAAAATATAATCTCTTTTTTCTACACAGAATCGCATGCTTGAAAGTAATATGCTTTGCGAATCCCGCAAATCAAGTAATAATTTTTGCTTAATGCTCCCCTGACCTAGGACATGGGTAGCTGAGCTAAACAAGGTTATGTTTTATGTGTAACTTGTTGAATCACAGTTTTATTGCTGGTCATATGCTCACCGACAGATTAGAGATACAACACATGATACCACTAATGGGCTCGTAAAGATGTAAAACTGGTGTTATTAGTAGTCTCAAATGGATTTTATGTGAGCATTAAACAGTTGTGGAGTGCTCTTACAATAATGATGTTGACGATAGCTATATGCGGACGTTATGCCAGGATGAAAATTTATATGCATGCTCTCTCAAGTGGGGATGGAGGGCGGAGGGATATTAAGAAATATTTTACGAGCCCATAAGTTACCAAATTCGAGTCTAGTATAGGAGGGCTTTTTAGGAGAGGGAGAAAATCTGAGCGTTGGCTGTAGTTGTAGACTGTGAGTTGCTTTGCCTTGGATGATGTTTTAGAAGGAATACTATGTGGCTCCGCGCACGTACACTGTAGCATGTAGTTGATAAATGTTGGTCTTGGTCACTTATTTTATTTGGATTTATAAATTGTGGATCGCATTACTCTGACATACATGAGTATATTACATCTACTATCTAGTTATATTTTAATAAGTATTTGAAAATCTTATAGACGTCAAATTACATCAGTAAAGTCAAGTAAAATCGTAATTCTTAAAGTTTGCATAACACTGTAAACTATCTTGCTAGGATAATTCAAAGGCACAGCTACCAACACATTGTCTTTCTTGTATGACAAGATGTTTTTACACTTTTTGAATCTATTGTCTCGTCCCCGAGAAAAAGAGTTATTGCTCACCTTATCACTGTCTGACAATGAGAGAGTGCTGATGTACCATAATATTATGTGTTTGACAAGGATTTCATGAAAAGCTTGAAATCTTCCTGTAGCATATTGAAACGTTATGTTTACAAGCAACTCTCTCGCTAGATGGACTAGACCTAGACCTACCTGAATGAGATTTTTTTCTCGGGAAAATCTTTCTTTCAACTTGCTTAAATTCAAATGGAGTAAAGCAAAAAAAGGGAAATAAATGCCTTTCTGGAGTTGCGATAGATGTTCAGAAATGCATAATGCATTAAGCTGGGTTAGGCAGTCTCTGGTCTTTTCTTTTTGTAATAATAAAAAAAACGTAAGGGGTATGGGACACTACGGTGAATATATTATACAAGCTAGACCACAAGGCGTTTCCATTGTCATAGTCATGGATAACCCTGCAAAGAAATTTCGACTCGTTGAATAACACAACCCTTAACTAAAAGAGGGTAAGAAGGAACTTTTCTAGAAAACCCCTTTTTACCACCAAGTATTCCACTCCAGGTAATGCTTGTGAAGGGCATGTAATAAAATTAAGTTGTCTTCCCATTTTTATTGCATTTTTCGTTCGTCCCTCTCCCTTGTCAAGTGGGGACCGTTGAACTCGAATTTTTATTGTCTTTTTCCCCATAAATATTCACCATGGGCAAGGTCATGTTCATCTGAAAGGATTAAGATGTACCCTTTACCACCTTATTTTATTAGGTACCTTTCCAAATAACTCAAGTATTTTACAACTTGTCTTCAGCCCCTTTTGTAATTTTATGCAATCCCTGTCAATCACCAGATTTAAAAGAGTTGAATAAGATGCCAAAAAGGAGGAAACAGACTGATCATAAAACGTCAAAGAGTGAATGCCCCATGTCTGTAGTCATCCTTGAGCATTAACTTTCATGAGCCTTTTGACTCTATCTATTTGTGCATCTGCCAAAGCGAGCTAAATAATCAAGACATCATTTTAACTCAATCGTGTTTTGATGTCCAGTGTCAGTTTCACTTTCATTTTAGCATGGACGCACGTTCATCTTGAGGAAGTCTGGCGAGTGTTAGCTTTGACAATAACATCATATTCACTTCTGAAGTTTCTCA
>JAHZNA010003614.1:0-39886 GCA_027743935.1 Sinodicranocentrus sp. ZH6 | reverse complement strand
ATGAGTGTACAGAATGTGTGGCTAAATTAAAAAGAAGAGAAAGACAAAAGACTGCCATTTTTCACACAGCTTGCTCCTCCTTTACTTTGTCAACTTTTCCTTTCTCTCCCTCGCGGCTGGTTCTCTTTTTCAACGACCGCACACTTTCCTTTCTCTTGCCTTAATAAAGCAAGTTGCGGTAGTTTGCATTCGTGAGTGCACACGCACCTACACCTACATAGTTTATTCTGTGCACTAGAAAGCTCACTAGGAATTATTATTAGAAGTATACCATGTTGGAAATTATGACATTGCTTTTATAATACATAAATGTACAACGTTCCCCCCTCTCTACAGACCAAAATGAATTCTCTTTTGACAACAATACATCACCAGAAACTTAATACATGAGGCAATAAAAAGGGTATTTCCCATGATGTACACAACGCGAGAAAAAAATTGCCTAACTAATTGATCCTCATAGTCGTTTCAAGATGAGACACACACAAAACTCACAAAGGAGAAAATGTTGAGCATCTATCTTCTTTATACCTTCCAACTTCTTTGGGATCTTATTACAAGCTCTTTCATGAAGAAAAAGATGAGCTAAGCCTTCTTTGCAAAAGTTTAATCCTATCTCAATCTCAACTTTCTTTTATATAGGAGAGCCGCTTAGCGTTTCTTTTCATATCTTCATTATAAGCCTTTATGATGATGATGATGATGATAGAACATCCTTTTCCAAGTTGCTCCATCACCTAGTGTAACCGAGTAGATACATTTTTATGAAACTACCATTTTTAGGTTGATGATTATTAGGATGCATTATGCCGCTCACGGCACTCACATTCGCCTGTATAAAATGTGAGCAAGTACTCTCTTAACTTATGTTCCTTAAATAGGCTTCTTCTTGTCTGCATGACGTGCCTAGCTTATTACATATAAACATCCACTGAACACTTTAATTCCACCCGAAAAATCCTGCTTTTCAAAAAAGTGCAAATATTCTCCGAAGACGAATTTCCGCGGTATACATAACAAGCACGATGGAATGTCTTTTCATCACAAACACGAAAGATGAGAGGGAAAGAGAGATAGAATGATGAGGAAATGGAGATTCCATGTTGTTCCTCTGTATCACATCATTTCCATGCTAGAATATTGCGACAGGCAAGTTCAATATAGTTCGTAGGAGAAAATCTCCTTATTTTCGACTATACACAAGTTATCACTGCATCGCATTATTTATCCTTGGTTGGCGTTAAAAATGCATACGCGCGATAGTCTAAGAAATTTCCACTGCACCACTTCTCCTCATCCTTCTCATTAAGGCTAATGGAGAAAAAACCTCATTTTCCCTGTCTTGTTGAGAAAGAAGCTGTGCTACCTAAGGTAGCTGTAGTATAAGGCTAAAAATTAGTTGTAAGATAATTAAGTGAAAAGTCCTGCATCTTGTAAAGCTCAAGGATATCGCTAGGCCTGTTCTTCATACATTCTTTCTCTAGGCATGCACAAGCCAGTCTGAGTTAGTGCTATAGCTTTATATCCATCCAACGTAATAGTTTTATGGCGGAAGGGCTTACAAAGAAAACGTGATACGACGACGAGCCCATAATAAAAAATGCACATGTCTGTGGCCCACAAGTATAGATATATATACTCATGTCAGTTACCTTAGATTGATTACATTTATAAACCAGAGACAAATGTCATGCTCCTGTTTTAACAACTCGGATGACTGACCTTGACCACCCACTTTTTTATTTTTTCCTTTGTTCTCCTTTTTTCAAGAGAGCAAGATAATTAGTCACGTTGCCTAAAGAGGCACTTTCTAAATGAGAAACGACACTATAAAATAAACTACTGCAGTGTTATGAGGAGAGACATGAAGAAAAAATAATAAATTTGGGAAAGGGAGCCACAACTGGGAAAGTGTAATTAAAAGTAATAAAGTAGCAGAAGACTTTGAGTCGGTATAGTATGCAGCAGTTAAAAGTAATGACCCCTTTCCTGGATAGTTTCATTTCCCTCTGATATTATTATTGTCCTTGTGATTTGTTGGCACAGTTAAAACCCAGATTAAGAACAGTTAATTATGAAGACAACGTCAAATCTGGGGGTGTGATGATATGCATTACTCCACTTGTGCTATGTTTAATGCGCGTAACCGCAGTACTTACAAGTACAATAAATGAGAAGAATTTAAGGCCTGTGGCTGTGAAGACTTAGATAATATGGAGAGTTGTAGGCGTTTCCCAAAACTTCATACTGTATCCTATTAAAATGAAAAGCTAAACACTCGCATATCACATTTTCTTTGCGAGTCTTGCAAAACAGCCATTATGACAAGGTCTTTTTTTACGATGTGCGCTTTTACATTGTGACAAGAAAACCTAGAAAGCAAGCATTTTTTATTCTATTTAGAACTATATTTAGTAAGTCAATGCACACAAAAAATCACTTTAACCATCAACGTATTCACTGTGCCGACGTAATTTCCTAATTATTGCTGACGGTGATAAATGAGCAGAAAATCTGAGTTCCTGTTCATTCTGCTGTAGGAGAAAAGCAGTACTTTTCCCAAGTCGACCCTCTCTCTGACCTGAATCACAAGTAATTAAAAGCTGGTATAAGGACGGAAGGAAATCATCTTATATGTGTATGGAAAAATGATTCGATCAATGTGTATTGGCAATAAAAAAAGCTATAATAGATATTATTATTGTTGCGCATTCAATATTGTAACTGTCAACTGTAGCGCGATGATGTTATCAGTGTGTTATTCAGTTGTGGCGACTCAGCGGAAAGAGATGGTTTCATCGTAATCATGATTGCAAAAATGAAAAGGATGTTATTATCCTCTTCATCAGGCTAAGCAAAGAATAACTAAAAATATAAGTCATGTATCATGTGAAAGATGGGTACAATAGTAGAATGGTGAAACGGTAATAATGATACATTGTCCATGGTCTAGCAGAAAGTTTATCGAATATGCAGTGGGCATTTTGGAGAGCAATCATAAAGAGAAGGCACAAATACGAGAATTAACCTGTCATTCATGACACATGTATAAAAGTCATATCCATATTGCTCAGGTACACATATTATTTTGTTAATTATGACCAAGGACGCTTATCTCTCACATCAACATTTGACATAAAGCTGGATATTATACTTATGATTTCATGTCGTACCAGAGGACAAAATAATCCGTTAATTAGCTAATGAATTTTCTGTTCATGCTTTTTCCCATGAGGAACCACTCGTGTGTGAATTCTCCATGTAAACCCTATTGTGTAGCCTGTATTTGCCACTGGTCAGTCAGGTCATCGTTGAAGGCATCTTTTTCGGAAACAACTGCTGTATTTCCTAAGTGGTTCTTTTTTCCTTTTAAATGTAAGTACGTCATTCAAAAAATGCTTCAATAAGGTTGAACGCTTTTCTATGAAAATAAAATGGTGCCAAGCTCATTAGTAAATATTGAGTGATTCTGTGTTGCATGTCACAATTGGAACCATCCTCGTCCAAACTCGTCAAAATGACTGGAGCGCATTTTTGTACTACTTTGTATAAAGTATCACGAAAAATGGGCTTTCCGTTGTCCCCAGAGCTTCCCTCCTGTAAGAATTTTGCACCGAGCTCCAAAGCACGTCCTAACAATACGACGCATTTCATCGGCGATTTGAAGACTAAGCGAAAAAATGTCGTATTTTCGTTTTCTAACATGTAAGAGTGAAACCACACGACGAGCAAATAAAGGACTAGATATATAGGAGACGGTTTTTCCACCCATATTACATCTTCAACTTTCTCCTGTCATGTTATTCCTCTACCGAAGGGAACGAGACACGCAATCACTAACAACAGACTAAACTATGACAATTTTTTCCGCTATAAAAAAGAAATTGTTTGATGATGATGCAATTTTCGGTAGTGGAATTTCATCCGATTCGTCCCCCGTAACGTATCATCTTTATATTTACTATGAACAGCGACATCCCTTGACGCAAAGAGTTGTCTTACGTTTTTCCTATATTTTAAAAGTTAAGGCCACGGCGAACGTCATCATCCATCACATCTTTGTGTAATGTAGGATTGTGCAGATATATCTAAACTTTTTTCCTTATGGATGTTACGATTAACACGACTTTTCGTATACCTAAGGTCTTACAAGAAAGTAAATAAAATCCCTAAAAAAAGTCTTGCTTGATATCACAAAAGCTTTGGGTTTAAATACGTGGTATGACACAATCTATCACACATGTGGATCCGGATCCGTGAGAAAGGCACCAAAACTGGGTGCTCCGTTGCTTTTGCATGTCTTTAAGATATACGATGATAATATCTTTTGTACAAGCTTACACCATTGCTTTTCTGTGGTGCAACTTTCCAATGAAAAAGTTTTCTTTCAGTATTTTCCTCTGAAACCACCACCGCAGCACAGCACATAAAGTCCATTTTCCATCATGTGACGACGTTGTTCGTTGTCCTCCTTAATAATACTTATTCAACTATCAATTTTTTGTTCCTCCCTTTTCTGTTTTCCTATCTATACCTACGTGTGTGGAGCTATAGAAGGAAAAATTTAAGTCAGCTTGTCGGCTTTCGCCTACTGAAAGGAGCTAGAGTCAGATATATAGAAGTTGGTAAAGTGATCGAGCAATCAGAAAGAATGGCCGCTCGTAAATACTATTTAACTTTTAGTAACATTTTTTTTTGAGTTGGGTTGGACCTATCCATTGTTACATGAGTTTTCCCAGTTGTGTAGGGGAGGAATTGCAAGGACATGGTTGCCGGTGAAATCAAATTGAATATGATTGCAGGGTGCCTTCCGACAAAAGGCTTGTGCTCCGAGATTTTTCAACTTTCCTATTTGCTGATAGGTGCATAGGTGCTACAGCATGTGAGCGGCAGTTAACTTTTTCCACTTTCGTTATCAGTGAATGGAAAGAGGAGAGTGGAACATCCTTAGCTTAAAAAATGAAATTAAGTTAGGAGTGGAAAGGAGGAAACAAGTGAATTCCGTTTCTACAATGCTTTTTTCTCTTTCTCCTTCTTGCTAACACTAACATCCTTACAATTGTACAAGTAGTACATGTAATATGTATTTGTTGAGATTCTTTTTATAAAGATGACTGGTGGAAAGTTACCTTTATGGAAGAGCGAAGCTGTATTAATGTTAAATGGAGCCAGACCTTGCAAAATGATGCGAGGAGCCACTTATTCTGGAACGGTGCTTCTATTCACAGCCAATCTCTGTGATTTTCTCATGCCCGCAAACTTCTTATGGGTGAAAGTTATTTTTCTCTGCACTTTTCACTTTAATTACCTTTTTCCTTGAAAAAGGTGAAGAAAGACTTTGGAATAAATTCACGTCAGAATTAAAGTCGGCAAGTTTAATATCTACATTATATTATGATACTGACCTTATACGCAGAAAAAGGTTTACGGTAAATATTTTCGCTACAAATAAAAACACAGAGGATAATACCGAGGGAAACGATGAAGTTTTACTTTCCAATTTAAAGATTCTAAACTTCAAATCCTAAATATGTAGTCAACATTCAACACGTCAACAAACTTTGAAGCTCATGAAGAGTTTCTGGTTTCTTGTTTTTGTTTTGGAGCAGATACCTTATAATAAAATTAAGAGCCGCTCTGGATCTTTTTCCCTAAAAATAAAATGTTCAAATGTTTCTCAAAATGCTAAAAAGTTGAATAGTAACTTTCCTTTTAGCGGAAGCTAGCCTGCTGCTGAAAGAAAATTAATGTTGCTGTGATCCAGCGCTATTCATAAACTCACGAAAGGATTTATTCCAACGAAGTCTCCATTATGAAGAGAAATGTCGAATACGTTGACCTGATTTTGGTGTTTATTATGTAAATTTTTTCACAATAGAAAAATCATTCTTTGTGGTATGCTCACATTTATACTGCTTTAAATATATTCATGTAACGTATTGTTAGGGAAAATGTAAGTCTACACTCAATGTCTATCTATTCCATGCCACGCACGTACCAAATACAGAAAACCTTTTAAAGGTTAGATATATGTATAATTCACTCTTATAGAAAATATACATCCTGCTCCACGGAATTTGGAAATAACGAAGTGTTTGTTAAATTTCCGATGGGCTGATGAATTTGAATTTCAACAATTCGTACGAAAATAAAACTAAAAATTTCAAGTTTGTCATTTGTAGCACGCGACGGTAGTATAACATGTGAAGTCTCATGGTCTACCACACAACAATAAACTGCACTTAGGCAATTGACACCGAGTACATTTAAACAATCAGACGATTACACTTTTTTCCTTTTCCATTAGTACATATTTTGGTTATCAATTTAACCGGGTTGACAGATTTCACCCAACTTATATTAACAAAAAACACGCCACCCTAGTACAAAAACAATACGAAAGAAACGATTAAACAATTTACTGAAAAGTAACAATACGCCGACGGGTGACAACACTGAGAGTTGTGCATAGCACATTTATAGTCAAAAACTTTTTTTATTCATTTATAAACTTTCCGTACTTAACCTTTCCATTAATAACGGTTTTAAAGCTCACAGTCAGTTGAACAACCTCACCTTCTGCTTTCTTCGTCTTTAACTTGCTAATCCCTAGAGACCTAAAGTTATTCTTCAAAGAGACAAGCTTTATGCGTATACCTTGTACAAAGGAGTATACATGAAGGTTTCCGTCAATTGTCCGTATTTCCCCTGTCTGTTATTTTGGATCGAGTTGCAATTCGTGACCTGTATACCACATTACACGTCAAGTAAAGAATCTCCTGTCATTTCCCATGGCCTTGTCTTGTGTCACGAGGGGAAAGAGAGTGGAAACACGACCGGATTTCGATGATACATGAGTTTTCATACCTTTCACAAAAAGACGAAACCTCAGCCTTACTTAAAACGTTCATTCCTTCACTATTCAGTTTGCACTTTTACAACCCTGCCAAAACCCAACCAACGGCAACAAACATGGTGGTCTACTAATGTATGTTTATAGTAAACTATATACTGTAGACGGTTCAATTCCATACCTATCGATTAATCCCACATTACTGTGAATTTTTTATGAAACTCGACCTATGCAAAGATTACGGGAATTTACCATCTCCACCACATTACTAGCTTACAAGCAGTACTTTTATATAAATTATGCAATGGGATACTAAAATGTACCGGATGTTAGAACAAGTGTGCATTTTCTTTTATAAAAGCTTCACCCAAACTGACCTGGTCTGCCACTTTCATGTTGAATGTTTGACCTGCAAATATTATCTTCTTTCCTCGAATACCATTCCAGCTTTCTTTGGCAAGCCGACAAGAAAACTGACAAGAAAGACTGCATGGGTCTCATGTCTTTCAGAGTACATCACATATGATATGTGTATGTGCTGGATTTTAATGTACAAGAGACACAACTCAATATTTAATATCATCCTTGCCCTGTCTAATCTGATTACATGTTCTCATCAAATATCACTACCACTATCCTCTTGTGCCACATTCCAGAGATGCAACGTGAATGAAATATAGATCGTTGATATGTGCTCACTTATTTGAACAGACCGAATACACCAACCTTGGTGAAAGTTTCGTGAGTGGTGGGTAGACTAATAAGACATAAAAACAACATAAGATCCATCCGAATTACTAATACTTTCACATATATTGCGTACACGTATAACCTTAAATACCTTATGTCCTTATACTTTTATAAAAATTAAACTCTCGTCACATTTCCTGCCATCTAAAATGGATATTAACTGATCAAAAGAAGTTGTATATAATTTCACCTAAAAAGGAAAACAGAAAGTATTGTAAACATCAACTTCATATTGACTTTGTTTGGAGCCATGTTGCTACATTGACGCTTGTTCAATATAGAAGGCTATATGTTATGCAGCCAAATATTTTTTTCCCAAAATAATTCCGACTGTATGAAATGACTATTAGCAGAACCCTTTGCTCACTAGCATAACAGAAAAAGCAAACAAATGAAACCAGAAAAGCGTAAGGATGAGAGTAAAAACGCGTTCATGTCATTGTATGCCTTTCACTCAAAGGAATCCTGTTCACTTTGTATGAGCATGAGCAGCATGTGTATTTCTGTTAGTATTACACTTACACTTGACTGAACTTTTTACCATTTCCTTAGCGCCAATACATATATCCTTAAAATTCTCTTGAGCAGAGACTATAATTGACTAGTATAAAGTAACTGGGAAAGAAATACATATAAAACATCTTTTCAAATCATATGAGCCAGGATGTGATATGAGGGCATGAAATGATACATAACCGTTATGCGTTCTTCATTTCTGTATCACTTTTCCTCCTCCGCTTGCTGCATATTGTTAGCGAGCCAAATAGCTGCAACTGCAATGGCTCTTTCCCTTGTTGTGTGGTTAACGGACGATGATAAACGTGCAGCGGGCAATGACGTTTCATTTAAAAAGACCAGCCAACAACCAATAAGTAACGCACTATTTTCGCTCCATTTTCACAAGAAAGGGGGATATTTACTTGGGGATATGATAGATAGCCTACTTTCTTGGAATAAAAGGATGTCCTTTTTCTATGCATGTCTGAACCTGCAGTCTAGAGCCTTTGTCTAGATATTCTTTTCCACGTCGTTGCATTCAAGTAATGGTGTGGTGGCGCAATTTCAAGGGAGAATGCAAAAGTATGCTGTTAAAGAGAAAACTAAAGTACACAGGCTATACTGCATACTGCAAGAATGCTCATATAAGAAGAAGTCGATCTGAAACAAAGCGCAGTGAAGGATACTCAAAGCAATGATACCAATGGCTTGGGAAACAAGTTTAACTTTGAAAATCAATTTAGAGGAAGAGAATGAGTTTTTTTACCAGCGCAATTTTTTAAGCTGGGCACACAGGTGGTGTATATCCCTTAATGCCAATGCCAACTACAAGTATAATAGCGATTGTATCCAAATACCTATAAAAACATTGTGGGAAATCCGATTACTAAAGATAAATGAAAATGTTTGTCATTGCTAGAGAATAGATAGACCCTCCTGGTCATTAAACTGTAGAGATCAGATTTTCCGGAGGACGAACGAAAATGAAAGTTGATTCGTTTGACGCTTTTAACTCATTCAATTATGTGAACAACGGGACATCGATGGGATTTCTAGATCAGTTCGAGTTGGACGACAGATAGTCGATTGTAAAGCTAGTAAGTTAGCCTTCGTTAGTTCTTACGTCTAAAAATCGATTTTTGTTGTGTAAGCAAGCCAGTTGATGAGTTTTGGGATGACCTAAAAGTGGGGAAAAGAACGCTTTCACAAATGACACTAAATCATCATGTCATCTTGATTCATTATTTGGGATAGTGTGATAATCAAATCGTAATCCCATAATCCAGAAAAACACCAGTTTTCTAGTTGCCACCAGTAAGATCTCATTTCTTGCAGGTTTCTTTACTCTTTTGCTCTACTTTCTCGAGTTGAGTAATAAGCAGACTATCTTTATGAGCATTATGCTTCAAGGCAAGTATTCAGAATTTTTCTTTGTAGAAAGTCTTAGCTAAGGTAAAAGGTTTAAACTCCATTCCTTACTTTGATCCTAGCATGTTTCCACAATTTTAGTTTTAGACTGACAAAGAGTTTCGGCTTTAATTCGCATCAATCATGGTGAAGAATTAGAAGCTACCTTGTGTGTGAATTTTCTGCATATATTTAAGCAATTCTGACAACTTGGCGGATTCTGGCACACATTGAGCTTTTAGGATACATGGAGGATTTACTGTGTAAAATATGCATTCCAGTAGTATTATCTTGAATGCTGACTATATATATAGTTGTCCTTTTTATTCACTGAAGTGAAAGTGCGCCGTAAACGGTTATGCATAAGTATGGTAGGTATACACGAAAATCCTTTCTGGGAAGGTGCTATCAATCACACAACTTATCACTACTATGAGAGGCATGAAAAATAAATCCACCATTTGGAAATACAGCGGCATTATGACGCACACAGTGGATTGAAATAAACTCAAAAATATAATACTTAACAGCAAGGCTTCATCTTCCACATGCTTCAGGGTGAAAGTGGCTGGAAAGATAAGGGCAAAAATCCCAAAGCATAAATAAAAGTGTCAATGTCTTATCTCTCATGTCACAAGGAATGAATGTTGTAAGGTTTGACAAGTAAATAGGAACAATGCATGTGCATAATATATCTTCATGTCTTATTCGTAAAATGCCCACCATATTTGATGAAATTTACCCGTTATGAGATATGACGATATTTGCATGAGAAAAGCCATTCCAAAGTTTTCAAGCTTGCGCATTGCACATTTCATGCATTCCAGTACCTGACTGTGGTTGAGCAATATGTTGTAGATCAAAGAAAAAACTTGGAAATATGCGTGCATGGTTAGCGAATGTACCAATGTTCACCTTACCTTTACGTTTTATTATCTTTGGTTGACCTCTTATTTTGACTTCAAAACTGGCAGTTATTGCTTCTATTACGGGTATCCTATGTATGTTAATCGTAGAGACAACAGCAACAGCCCTGTCATGCACAACAATCATATATGAAGACAACACCAGCAACCACAGAGAGCAGCCTGCTAGCAGGTCAAAGAAATAATAAAAACTCATATATACTTAACAACTTCTACCCCTCCTCTCTCATTCTTTCTCTTTTTATTTTCCCTTCCATTGTTTCCAATGTGTGGGTTGAAAAATACACACCATGCACGCACACACTTTCACTCCTTCCGTATTGTTATTTTACATTTTGATTCTAGCCCTAGACCCATAAAATTCGTGAGAACAGATGGTTCACAAGCATCTGTACTAAATGTCATGTAATTCGTAATTTATGGGCACGTGTTTGTGTGATCGCATAAAACGGAAATCTACGATGCGATCCCATCAGTGTCATGATGTTGAGGATGATTATTATTATTATTATAACGATGAGCCAGTTTGTCCGTGAACGAGTAGTCGACCAGTCGGGAAAAAACGAAATGGGTTGTCTGCTATTTGCAATCTACTCTACATGCGTTTAGTAATAATGGTAGTTTCTTGAATTCATGAATCTATTTGCCAAACAACGATTCTCTGAATGCATCTACTTGGATCGAATCCTTTCTCATAATGCCGACCGGTAATGTACACAGCCCCATTTATTCTCTCTTTCCTACCCATCATATTACGTCGAGAAACCGAACAATGAGGCAAGTGGTAAATGTAGCATGTTGTTCTATCCTCAAGAATTTTACGAGCTTACCACATTTGAAAGTTTACGTTTATGACTTTTCCTATGTTTGTGTTGCTCTCTCATCTAAATGGTTTGATGAATTTCATGATGAACCACAGTCGTAACGAGCCCAATTCAAACATTATTACAACTGCTACATGAAACGTATACATTAGCTGAACATATACATCAAACTTGGATTTTCGAGGAAGGTTGCCATGCTTTGAATTCACATTAGTGCATTTTCACAAGAATATGAGATGACATTGGGCCAATGTCATTGGCAGAGAAGCAAATGAATTATAAGGACTTTGCAAAATTAGAAAGGATTTGTGGAGAGAAAGCATGAAATCGAGCTTATTTGCTGTGCCTAAAAGGCAAACTCTAACTGCGAGTCAGAATAAAGCAGTAAGCACACAAGTCCGTTCTTTGTGTGATTAACTAAACAATTCATTACTCTAATGCACACATTTACATAGCTAGTCTAACCTTGCACGCCATAGAAAACTTTATTATTTTTACCTTATCGAATATTCGATTCGGATGATGGATTAACGAAATTTACTGGAATTTTAGCCAATTTATTTCCCTTACCTTCGTACTGTTCATGTGAATCCTAATTGCAAGTCTAGAGAAATATATTATGTGCAATGCAATTTCCACTAACTAATTCTCGTCAGTATTTCAGCTTCAGCCCATCATCGGACTGTCAATTACATCCACTTCAAGATATCTGATTGTTGGCTGTACGAGTCATGAGTTAAGACTTAAGACTCGCAAAGCATGTAACAACTGAATTCAAACGGAATTGGCCAGAGTGACAGTGATAAGTATGCTTGCTCATCAATTAATATCTGATGCATGCAAAGTAGTTGGTGTACCTACAAAGTTCACGTTCTGAGAATCTTCCATCAGGACGACGGAGTAATGTAATTTTCTCAGAGATGCTTGCTCTCTTCTTCCGTGTGTAGTGGAGTAGTCCGCTGCAATTAGTCAATCAAACCCACACGCCAGGATGGTACTTGGTCGCGGCTATAGAACGTCGAGATAAATAATGTGATGGCAGTCAGCGTTAATTAGATTAGTGCCAATGAGAGCAAATAATTTATCACGTTAGAACAACGCGTGGCAAAAGGAGGCGCTGTGCATACAAATGTATAACTGAAAGTCTTAACGCTGTCGTATAGCCTGTCGTATCTCAACAAGCACTGTCAGTATTCAACCTACTCCTTCCCAGTTTTCGGGGGAAAGAGAGAAACTTGCTATAAATTTCTGGCTTTGTGCCACATTAGATTGAAATTAGAGAAAGCATCGTAGAAAATGGGTGGTTTTTATTGGTTTTGTAATTCCTAGCGTAGAAAACTTCTTGGAATAATTTGCATCCCACACACGAATACACAATATTTGTATTCTTTTGCTCACGTGGATATCTAAAGAATCCCAATTCCCACAGTTGATTTACTTGGAAACTCATGGAAAAAGGAAAGTGGATGAATTTCAAGTGAGGTGATTAGTGAAAAAATCTAAATACTGATTTCCAGAGTTGAACAACAAAACCAAAGTAAATACAATTTACGGTAGATTCAAAACTCTAGACGGGATTCATTAAGATACACAAACTCCTCCCGCAATTCAACCGAGTGTGTGGTTGTATCGTTGTGAGTATATATCCTTACAAATTTTACTCGAACACCAAAGAGGCATTCGCTTTTGTTGTGCTTTCACTCGCAAATCCCCCGGCTCTTTCTTTCTCTGTGAGCTTTCCCTTATTTATTTAAGTCACTTAGATGGCTACATACTTTCCTACTTTACCTTCTCCATTCTTCCTTGTCCTAAATTACATAATAATAATGCAAGAGATGAGGTCCACTTCATTACTATGCGTGCATGGCAACGTGACTATTTAACGGAGCGCTTTGTTGAAAGCTGTTGCTGCCACAGGGCTTTCACTGATCGCTTGGTCGATAGTATGTAGAGGTAATACAAAAGGAGGGCAATTTTAGCAAAGTCATCTATGCAAAGCTTTTCTTCCTCAAGAGTAATGGTTACTGACTCTGATGATTACGAAGTCAGCTACACACAACCACTTTCTTATGGTGGTAAGCTCATTCTCCATTCTCTGTATAGTCATGTGCAGTCATTGAAATAATAATGTAAACTACCTTAAGCACTCCATTCTATTCCGCACACAAAAAAACTGCTGGAAAATAGAACGAAGATAGATTCCTCTTTTAAAATTTTATTCTTATGTCAAACAAACGATGCGTGTGTGTTTGCTAGTAAAAACTGAACAAACGCACGACAAGTTAAATCGTCGAGTCTCAAGATGAATCCCCTCAAGTGCTTTCGTACCTCTAGAGCTTTTTCAGTGTCGTCACAGTGTCATTTGTGGAAATCCTTTTGACCTCCATCCATACTCAATTTTAGACTGATTCATATGACCCTTTTATTCCTTCTCCAAGTTATTCCTAAAATCCTAAGAGTTTGCTGAAATCAAAATACATCCCTGAGAAAGTCAGGATGAGGAAGAAGCTACTGACATTGTCAACTAAGTTGAAAATTCTTACAATATTCAGCAAACTTTGTAAAGAACGAAACCAACATAAGAAGGAAGCTAAAAGGGACTAAATACAGTAGAAATCTTGCAGATTCACTAGTGTTACTTGTGTCACAGTCTCATTAAACTGTCTCATGCCCGCTCTTGTTCCTTAATTCCCTTTATGCTGGTTTGAATATATTCTTAAAGAGAACATACATTGGAGCCATTGGAGGTCATGAAGAAGGAGAGAGAAAACCAGTGTAAAAAGGATAAAACTTATTTCACGCCTTGTTGGCTCAAAATTAATTCCATTTTAGTCCGAAAAAAGATGATGATTCAGCTCTTTCCTGATGAACTATACATATTCTCCTTTCTAATTCTATGTTTAATTTAATTCTATGGCCTCTATGGGTATAGCGAAACTTGCAATGTACTTATGCACAATTAGGTAGTTTCTCATCAGTACTCCCAGTTTGTATTCAATTCTGTTGACTACGACAAAATAACCTTTGAAAAACATTAGACCAACCAACAACTTTTACCTTACCTGTTTCCTGTAATGTTACAAACTTTTCTGTAATGAAAGTTTAAACCCTGAACAGAGGATTATGCAGAGACTGCAGCAAACTAATTAGGTGGATTTTCTGAGCCAGGAAAGCGTAATAAAAGTAAGTTTTTGTCAAGTCATGAAAAAATATTTCTGGATTTTGAACGGATTACTCTTGCATTAAATAATTTCATACCTTGCATTTAGTCCTGTGTAATGATGGAGTCTGTAGAATACTAATCTAATCTAGTATTTATTTAATGGGTATATTTTCAATAGCGTGTTCACGACACCGTCAAAACTTTAACTCTCGTCGTTTGCATAATGCATTGTAGAAAAAGTTTGTAAAAACGAGGAAAGTCAGTAATCGTAATTCTACTTTGTTCCCCTTCTGAAACTCCTCTTCCTGTTCTACGTAATGAAGCAATTTTAAGTAATGCTAGAATATTATTGGTTAATCTGTACCGAGTCCAATTTATTCACCAATTTATACGATAACACTACTAGAATGATTATGATTGCACTCCATAGCCAACTCGCGATTGGGCATGGCTACAGCAAACAGACATAAATTATAAGTATGGCATGCAAAAAGTTTGGCAGAAGTACAAAAATTTGAAAACCTTGTGTGCATACCGTGATATCTTTTGCATTGCTTTTTATCTTACATGGTTCTTTGCAGAATGCTTTAAGCAAACGTTTTGGCCACTTCTTTCAAGTATAAAATGAATAATATAGCCTTATTTTTATAATATCTGGACAACTCTTTAAATATTTAGAGCGTATAAAATTATTTATAATTGGACTCCTTTGAGTTTGAATAACAGACAGAAGTGAGCTATTCTCATTTAATTCTCGCTTATATTCTCGCTCGCTCGCTCATTTGTGTTATATTCTATATTCTATTCTATTAGCATTCTCACTACAACTCATCATTTTATAATCTCTCGGATACCTTAATAATCAAACCTGCCTCTTGGAAATTGTGATGCAAATCCTGAATTAGTAAATACACGTGTGTCTTTCGGAGGAGAAATATGATGCATTTTGCATGATGAACCAAGCGGATGTAGATTGTCAATCCAAAAGAATAAAGAGAGGGAGAGAGGGTCTACGTGGTAAATGTTTTCGACTTACACAATGACGCTTCTCCTGACTGACACCGTGGAATTCTATATCTCATATAAAGCATAATATCCTTGTCTGCATATTTATGCATCTAATTCGGCATAATAATCCACCTTGTATTCAATAAGGCTATATTTAATCCTCATATCATACCAGTCCTGCCAGTGAAAGTGCCATGTGGAGATTATTGTCCTCATAGTTTCTCTCTTTTATCTTCATTCACCATTACGGAAATATCCTTCGAAATCGAAACCCCGTTTTGTGTATAGAAATACCCGCTCACTTTCCTACGTAGCGTGGTATTCGCTTCATTGCAATATTATTGCACTCTCTGTAAAGATATGCATTCGAAATTTCACATGAAAGCAGCTTTGCCAAAACTAATCCAAAAGAGTTTTTCCCCTCGCTCGTGAATTGGAATATATTCGAGAATAGAATGCATCAGCATTATTTACATCTTGCAATATTTGGGCAAAGGAGACCACTTTTCCCCAAAACAATCTCTATATTGTTTAGATCCCTTATTTGGAATGTGTGCCTATGATTACGGGAGGTTCAAGCTATATAGTAATACGCGTAAAAGATTGGAAAGTCTACAACGGGCTACATTTTCGTGGTGGTGGTTTTTTCAGCACGAAAAAAAAGCTGAGATGGTTGGCGCGACGCGGAGTTGTTTATACAAACAGTACGCAAACTATTGTATATTGTATTACTTACTTAAGTAGACATTTATATTTTCTTCTTTCCCCAGCGAGGATAATACTGTCGTGTGTCTATGTCTGACACACACACACACTGGCATATAAATAAATACATTTCAGACACATTCCAAAATGTCTGGCCGGTCTGATATTACTGTTCATTCTGAGGCTCACAGGGAGAGTGTATGTAAATATGATAACACTTGCTCATGTTTGGTTTTCAGAGTTGAGAACTTATTTTTTTAGCTCGAATTTTCCTTCCTCACAGTTTACTTTTTGACTTTCCCGTCGTTCCAGCGTCAGGAAAGAAACAAGTTTTTTCTCTGTTGTTTACATAAAGGTGAAAGGTTTTAGACATTCTTTCAATGAATTCAGAGAAGGAAGGAAAGTAGATGAAATTAGTTTACAGAAGAGAATAATTGACTTTCCTGTACAACACAAATTACTAAGGATCATGAGGGTTAGTGCTGTTGTCCGTACCCCTTCATGCATGTAACCCTGTAATTGTAATATGTCCCGGAAAGCAGTCCTCCTTCTTTTCTCCCGGCCTTGGATAGTCTCCTTAACTGATCGCTTTCACTACACAAAAGTCAAAAAAGAATTAAGTGGCTGACATTTGCAAAGTTATTTCATAAAATTTTCTTCACATTCTACTCACTTAAGTGGGATAGGATATTTCCTTTTCGCAGAAAACGTGCTTCATAATCTCAACAGTTGTATGCATGCTTGAGTGAGGAACAGGATGTAAGATTCCTTTAGCCTGAAGATTCTAGATGGTTGAATGAGAGGCACTTTCAAAGGATAGAGATGTCGTTAAATGTGTACGTCACACTTTTTCCCTCTTTCCGTATTCACAAAACCTTATATTTAGGCAGAAGAATATACCTATTAACAGTAGAAAAAAAAGAAACAGGATTTGGAGGATCTGCATTATCAGCTTTGGAGTTACTTATAAAAAGGAATCTCTTGTGGAAAGAACCTGTCAGATATATCGCTAGAAGCTTTCCAAGTTTCAAAACTGTTCTAAATGAGTATTTTTTGAAGTTTATTGTATTCAGCGTACACTTCACACTCCTTTCATTTCCTTTTCTTTCTATTTTTGCCATGTCGTGCCGCGTGTGACTCTCGCTCGGATTTCAACTCATTCTTTTCAACGTTATCGGTAATATACAAGAATGAATCTTGCAGATGTGTCATTTAAAAAGAGCTTTTCTGAGGGGTCTCTGCAGCTGCTGTGATGGTTTTCTTTGAAAAGGGAAAAACCTCTTATCTTATCAGTTGGCAATTGTCAAAGGCATATAGTGTCTCGTATAGACATTGATGAATTTTTACATGTGGCGCCTTCGAAACATTGTACAGCATGAGCATACGCGTACTACGCGGCTCAAACGTCGTTGAAATGCATTAATTATCAATGAGATGACTGGCTGGGTACAACTTAAGTAAGTGTAGCTTGAGATTATTTTGGTAAACGTTTTCTTTTATATGGCCAAGTTACCTCTGAGAGGAAGCAAGGAAAACCTTATTCATTGGGTAGGGCGATACGGATACGTTTTGTTATCATTTGGAGTATGTTTTGCGAAGATCGGGATAGGACCTATTGCCCGTTTTTCATGGAAATGCTGGATAAATTAAAGAAGCAATGAAATTGAAGTACTCGCCAAAGACATCATTTCTTGGCATCAATCCCAATTTCCTATACATGAATTTCGATGTTTCATGCAACCAACAAGGAACGATAGCTCAAATGACGATAGAAATTCGGAGATAAAGCATGTCTGATGAAAAAATCTATGAAATGATGTTCTCGCGCTCGCTTTGTGCTCATAGTTGAGGGAGAAATTAAATACATATATAGGCACCTGATGACACTGGTACTAGGAGGGAGCATTTGGTATACTGGATATTATTCACCGCAAGTACGTATATAATATTCTAGCAAACACGGTGGTTCCGCCAGTGTGTCGAGTCGAGTTTCAATTTCTTGCAAAACCTTTTTTTCACAACCCCATTTCACCCGTTTCACATCATCTCTCTCGTTCGTGGTGATGAAGGGAAGTGATATAAATTGATTTTTGTTAAAAGCAACAAAAGCACGCGCAAACTCAAGCAGAGATCTTTAAAACGAACTACGCACATACGTATATCAATATTTCAATATTTACCCATGTATACGTAAATGTTAGAAAGTTGGCTATCAAACAAACTCGGTATTAAATAAATAAAAACGTTGATTGAAAAATTTCTGCTTATATTTAAAATAGGTATGGATCTGATAGTGGGAACGTTGGTTTTACAAAAGTGGGAAAAAATATGCCAGTACAAATACGGCTATGGAATCTACTCATAATGGGAAGATGCTTTTATATGAAAGTGTAATTTCATTTGTACGATGAGTTTTATTTTATTTTATTTCATTCTTTACTGAATTGCAAACTCTCATGGGACTATCAACTTTTATGCACACTACCATTTTTATAAAACTACCAAGGAAAATTTTGAACTATGATTTAATGCAGAAGACAGCAAATACTATAGATATCTTTGGAAGACAGTGTATTAGTGCATTATTTATCTAGTTCAATGCTCTCGTGATTTTAACATTTCATGATTATGATTGTTCGTTGTTGTTTTAAAAAGTTCATTTAAATAATGACTGTGACTGTGTGGTTAACAATGACTTGTATTTTGGTTTTTCTTTTTCCTGTTGAACATTTCCGCAAGAAACCATTAGCATCTAGATATTTTCGTTTTTCTCTGCTAGTAAACATGTAATACATATAAT
Organism: Sinodicranocentrus sp. ZH6; assembly: GCA_027743935.1. Classification (NCBI taxonomy): domain Eukaryota; kingdom Metazoa; phylum Arthropoda; class Collembola; order Entomobryomorpha; family Entomobryidae; genus Sinodicranocentrus; species Sinodicranocentrus sp. ZH6. The sequence goes on along the minus strand of JAHZNA010003614.1, from coordinate 20,952 downwards.
AATTTACATTGGGTTGGGATTCTTTATTTATTCAAGTAATACTATCACAACTTTACCAGCCGAATGCCTTTTTTGTCCAAGTTGATGATGCGCATGTATTTTTTTGCGAATTCTCAGTTTGCAAAAGTGAGACACACATCCTTTTGAGGTTTTGTGGATCATGGCAGATGCAAATCTTCACTTATACAAGCATTGGAAAAACTAGCACGCCAAATTTTTGACTTTCGCTTCCATGCAGCATTCCAATTCTAGCTTACTGAGTAGATAGATTATAGTAGGTATATTATAGGTCTATTGCTTACTGTTCATCCACAATTATTTATGAGAATGTCTACTTTGAACCTACAAAACTGCCTTTAAAAGTTTAACGTTTTTTTTCCGCGACAAATTACATGATTCATGTTTTGTCATCATCCGTCAAGGCTGAGCTCATGCATTTATTATACCCCCTTAAGTTAGTATAGATCCTTATAGCTTGTGATTACCAAGGAAAGCTGGGAGAAAGTGGGGATGTTAAACTGAAAATGTTTTAGTTATGCGTGCGTGTAAGGTAAAAACAGCATTAAAAACAGGAAGTCCCTCCTGGGGCTCCACTGCACCGGCTTTTCTACGAATTTATGGAGAAAATATTGCTCTAAAAATAGATAGTCAGCAATTTATGTGTAGAACTACATATTTGCGTTGCTGGAAACATTTCGTGTTGTGCATCTCTCGCCTGCAATGCAACCCTTTAGCTAGTTGCAATGCTATAATCAGTAAGGTCTGAAAAGAGTCTCATGCCGTGTGTAAAAAAAGTTTTAATATCTTCCAAGAAATTCATGCTCCTTTGCTGAATACATAGTTGTAGTTATATGTTAGATTTGAGGAAACTTGCAGTGTAGAATAGGGCATTCGTAGACTAAGAAATTCAGGCATGATAGTAATAAAAAATAGGATTGAAGCTGGTAGTACGCTATCATTGCCAACAGAGGAATGTTTGTTCGCCAAACAGCGCAGATGAACAGGAAAATAAAACCAGCTTTAAAATGCACGCGAATAAAAACAGTTTTATTTACTTACTTGCACAACGGAAACATTTAGGTTGAAATCTTTATTCACTGATTTATACTGTATGAGTACGCGTATAAGGTGAAGTTATGGTGGCTTTATATGTATACATTGGCTTTTACGTCAACCATCTACAGTTAGGGCCAAGGTGTTTTCAGATTGGAAAATGTAAATGCGAGAACAAATGTCCACATTTTATCCTGAAAGTCCTTCCCGGTAATGAAGAACAAGAAAAACTAGATAGGTAATCGAAAAGTTAGAAAGCACAAGTGTATTGCTATCAACATTTGCACTCGTGAAATGTGTTGAATTGATCCTTCCTTGATCTTTCATGACATTTAAGCTCTCGACCCTGTTTGCAGTAGTGAACGCCAGCTTACACTTCTATTTTCTTCAGTGTTGCCAAATAAAGCTGGGTATGTACGAGAAATAGTAAAAAAGGAAAGTTAAAAAGAGATTAGGTCTTTGGAATAAGTGATGCTGACGCTGTGGTACAAATTCCCCTATAATATGTTCACAAGAGAAAGTTGTTTTTCTTGGAAAGCAGCGCATTAATGGACCAAGGATGAACATACTTTTAGAAGACATGTTGGTGTCCTGATAGTTTAAATGTGACGTGGAAAAAGGAATTCTACTCTTAAGCAGCCATGCATGAACGGATAAGCGCCAAACAAGCTAGAATAGATGTACGTCAAATGGGAGGGAAATATACAGCAGGACCAGGATCCCTTCTTACAAGGACAACCGTACAAAAGCACAGTCAGACATCATATGGTACGGTTGGAGCAATAATTGAAAAGGAAATTGTGTCCATTTAACACTTTTTTTAAACGAATGACAGCTGACAGACGACGGGTGAGCAGGCAGGCAGGCTAAGAAAGCAATCTTTATGTATAATATTGTTATACCATACCTTATACCCATGATTTAAATTGATTTATTGGATTTTCGCCCTAGTATTTCATCCATTCATCTCGTATTTAAAAAAAAAATCTTTGTGCAAACTTCATCCCATCTTTTAATAGAAAACTTAAATTCATTTATTTATTTATTGACATAATTTGCGAAGGTAGATTGCAAGTCGAACTTTTATTGCTGACATGGTTAGCAATTTCTAGTATAACGTCAGGTTAGCTGGTATAATGAATAATGCCTAAAAAAGTTGATGCAACTCGTTGAGTCGAATGATCCAAGTCATAAACCGAAACATTCATCCACCCCAAAACATTTTCTGAATATTACGCCTTTACTATACCACACACACCGAAGAAAATTGGGAACATCGGTGTAACCTTACTTTCTCTTTAATAAGTTTTGGCATTTCCTTCCACCCGCACGTCATGGTATTTATTTACAAGACAAAAAGTAAATTAAACTTGTTTTTGTTTTTTACTTGCCAACTCTCTTGGGTTTTCAAATATTTGTTCAGTATTTATAACTAAAACTGAATACATAGTTAAAGTAGAGGAAGGAGAAATGTAAGAAAAATGAAACAGTGGACTCATACTTAAAGAAAACTTTTTACCATTCCCAAAATGAGATCCCTGCGCGGTAACTCACACTGCTTGTGGGATTTGATAGGAAGAAACGATGATTTTCCAATATTTGCCTTTTGGAAAGCTTGTTGCTTTCGATGTGGAATACTGTGCAAACACAGTTTGAAAAAAAACACTATTGCCAGTCCTTTCTTTTCAGCCTTTTGATGGCATTTACTTTCACTGCATTTTAATATTGACAGCAAACATTAGAATATTGACGGGAGAAATGTTAGCACAAAATGTTATGGCTGAGTGTTCCTCCAAATGTTTCATAAGATCAGAGATTCCTATGTCAAAACGTCCACAAACGACATATCTTAAGGTTTAAACCCACATTGAGTACGACGCATTTTCGAAAACTTTTTAACACGATTTGCAAGCGGTTAAATGTCTTTCTAGTTCGTCAGCTCTATTTTTCCTCTTTGTAGCTTTGTACCACTCCATGAGAAATGGAAAGGAGAGAAAGGCCGTTGTCGCCGAGAGTGCCGTTGAGCACACTTAAAATATCATGTTCGTCGTACGAATGTCAAGTACACAAAAAAGGAGGATATTTACTACCAAACATCATTCATTGGTATCTCAGTTCCTGAAACACATTTTCTCATTCCACCACCATTATGTTCTATTGCCTTTGTCCTTTCAAAAGAATGATACAAACAAGTTTCCCATTTACAGTGAAATTCACAAGGAGCTGAAGATACCCACCCGTAGAAAAGGTTCACTGCTAAAGATGCTGTTGACAAGGGAAAGAGGACAATGTCCGATGATATGCCTCATGACGACTTCTTGTTCTTCCAAGATTTTACCATCACAGACACTTTTTTCTTTTGTTGTGTGTATACAACCAACACACTAATGCATCATCTTGGTTGGAGTTATAAAATGCTATTCTATACATAAACCAACTTAACCAACGAGTGAATAAATGTCTGTGTATGTGTACATTTCTGAATTTTGTTTCCTTCCCTTGGGCAGCATTTCGTCTTTTGAAAATAGACTCCAAAAGTAATAAAATTTTCTGACATGTCGAATAGTCGAGCTTATAGTGGGACAATATCTACACCCGAAAGTGGGGTGAGACAAGTGATGTCGCGATAATACATATAGTACTTGTGTATAAGTTATTACTGTCGTACATAATGTTGCACAACGGTTTATAACGTCTGTGGCACAGATAAAGTTACCACAACCATATATGTTTCTATTATCTCGACTTCTCTGGAATTCCATAAAGAGAGTAAATAGTAATCTAGCCCGCTATGTCTTGTCCTTCTACTTTTACAGTTTGACAAGTACATCCAAACTTCCATCAAATCATACTTATGTAAAATACCGATCACAAGACTTCCGTGTATTCGCACTATCATTTACAAATAATGTGTTTCAAACATCGTTGTGTTCTCTCAAGCTTGCTAATGTCAGCTACACATTTGCTTACAAATCTACAACAACTGTAGCTTTCAGCAGTTACTTTTGAATTGTTATAATAACAGAGTGAAATCATATCTATCATACCCTGTCAGCTACAATAGTTTATTGGTTTTATTAGGTATTCCACCCTTTTCACTGAACTTTGCAGTTGAATAAAATGGCAAACAAACTTGCATAAATACTTTGTCTACGACCGACTTTTGATTTGAAACTTTTATTTTGAAGGAGTAACTAGTAGGTATTTGCAGTAAAACGATTTCTACAAAGGCATTTTCTCTTCCTTCTAGAAAATTTCCATTTTGCTCTCGTTTATCTTTTCCAGTATGTATATTATATATGAGACTACAAAAGATGGACAGATGGATAAAATAAAACCTGAGCATGCATGAAATAGCATTTGGGAAAAGAAGGAGAATCTACTACTGGATTTATATCATTTTCAACGACTTCTATTGTTAAGAGGAAAATGTCAGCGTGAAACGTTCCATCCGTTTCCCTTTTCATTTTTCCCCAATTGAATACCCATTCCTGTGGAAAACACAACTTATCTTCATTCCTCAACATTTCTATCCCACATTCTATGTCATGCGGGGTTTCATTGAGGGTAATGTGTGTTTGATTGAAATCTTGTTGGCCAGCTTATAACGATGTAAAAAGGAAGATTGAGCTGATATGACCTTTGATCTTTAGTAGTCCTATTTTATCGTACTAAGAAAGTATGCTTGCTGGAGAATACATCAAAATGTGAAATCTATAACTTTATAGTGTATTTTTGTTTGAATGTGCGCTTAATGCATATAAATCGGATTTCGCAAAAACAAAGATGTTCAAATAGGGTTTAATAGGTTTTATAAGTAAAAACATAGATAGGGTAAAAGCCCGCAGCAGCTCGTAATAATTTTGGCTATATAGTAAACATAGGTATGATGGAAAAGCACGAAACTTCGTACGCCTGGGGAGAAATGCTGAAGAAAGAATTTTTTGACTTGATTTTCTCCTCTCTCACTATTGACTATGAATTCTCCTCAATGCCCTTTCATACCCTCAATACAGTATGTTAGGAAAAATACTATTTTATCCACATTGGACTATACCAGGGGTAAAGTAGGAATAGGAATATGAATGAAGACAACTGCTGTTACATAATGTTTTATAACATTAAGAAGTAGAGGGAAAGTAAAGTAGAAAGAGAAAAGTCAGGCATGCATGCAGAGTATTGAGAACAAACTATTCACATATATCATGAACTCAACGACTGCTCACGAAAACTGATTTGGTAGTCGACAATTTTCTGCGTGCTCTTTAACTTGAAACTTCATGTCTGATTTCACTTTCTTTCTGTCTACCTTTTACTATATTCACTGGATTCAGTTTCATATCAAAGTTTTTCACTTTAGCTTAGAGTTTTTTGTGTTCTCAAAACAGTTATAAAATAAAGTAGATATTTGTTGCTTGCTCAAGTAGTGCGTTTTATACACTTTTATATTAGATAAAGTGATATGTACATAGTTGACATAATACCATAATATATGCCTCCATTGAATGCAGTTGAATGCCAATATGCCTAAAAGCAAAGTGAGAACAATGCATACAGCTTGTTCAAAATGAAGCTCAACTTTGGAAGTATCCAGATAAAACTGCTACTATAATTCAATTCTTTTACTCCTGCAAAGAAATACATGCTAAGACATTGGTACAAAGAAGTTTTTGCGAAAGTAAATCTCATTTGTTCTATTTTGCATGTATATTTCGGATACACTACATCTTGTGCATATTTATGAATGGCACTCACAAGCACATGATGGAAACAATTTAATAACTTATACATGTAGATGTGCTTTAATAATTGATTGTAAGCTGTGCCGGATTTTTGAGTAATCTACCATAAATTCTAATTCCTCAACCTATATATACATGATTTAACGTTTAGAGTTAGTTGAGAGTCGGGATCCCACTGTAAACTGTGCGTATACCTTATAGTATTTAGGTCTGTGGCAAGAAGCATTAAGCCCGAAGGTTGTGTGTACCCAAGGGAATTTCCACTTTCTTTGTAATTAATACGAAAAATTTAACTTGAGTTGATATTAGAGAGATGCAGAACTTTGCGGCAGTCTGCTTCTGGTTGAGTTGAGCGCTTGCCTTACAATAGTTGAAGTTGTGATTATTGATGGCCTAAATAATTAATTAGCAGTACTATCCATGTGGAAGTTTGCTTTCTCCAGCTTTTGTACATGATCATAGCTTTAAAGCATAACCGTGTCATTTAACGTTAATTGAAGTTGTACTTGTGCTCTATAAGCAGGAAAGTACTATCTTAACTGGCATTCAAATTAAAAGTATGTCAGGAGGGTACAATGTGTAGCCAAACAATTCTAAACTACTTTCATGCAGAAATTAAAACGTGAATATCATGTTTAATCTGACTATATGTATACTCTACACAAATTGTTAAGATTAACTCAACGTAGCAAAAGGTAATATTTCAGACCCTTTTTTGATTATCCTTTGCAATTTTCTTGACTTTCAAGCATACATATTTACCTATGTAACTTTAGGTGTATATATATATACGTATTTAAATATTGGCACACTTGAAAATTTGCTGAATTTTTCATTTCGGCCAGCACAGCGCCGTTTCCGTAATGCGACGTATGTTATAGTTATGAATACACAAGGCTTTCGCCAAAAACATGAGAATTTAAGGAATTCTCATATATTTTTGTTACCAATAAGTAGCGCTATGTTGCTAAAACTTTACAACCTATAAAAGTTTCATGTTTTGTACCAACTTCAATTTTGTCTCTCCTTTGTCGTTGTACTCGAATAGACTGGTCACCAGTCACGTTTAAATTCTCCAGTTTAATTGGTTGGAATTATACCTTTTTTGTCTCGTATATAAACTATATTCATTAAACTTGAAACATATTTAGTTTAGAGGTCTATCTGGGAATAACTTTGTCCAATAAAACAGAAGGTAGTATGTTTTTAAATTTGTCATGTATGTAATCAGCGATTTTTTTTATTATTGTAGTTGACCCACAAGTGGTCGTTATTCCAATCGTGTCCAGTATTTTCGTCTTTCCCTTGGTTGTCCTCCTTGTGATATGCTGTCTGAAGAAACGGGCGGCTCGGAGAAGACAGCTAGCTCGTTTAGCACAACGGTATGCTCATTTATACAATATATAGCATAAAAAAATTGAAAGAAATATAAAATGCTTTCGAATGGAAGTACAGTACTATGCTGTGTCTCATTTAAAGCTATAAAATTCTTTAAATTTTATGTTTCACAGAGAGGATCCCTGGAATGAGCGTAGTTGTGCTTCGATTGTGCAGCGAAGCCCCCCATTAAGCGTAAGTGGAGGTACATAACAGATGAACAACCCTTTATTCCCTTCTCTTAATTACGGAAAATGTAGATGTAAAACGTGCTGATTAATAAATTGCTCTTCGTATACTTTTAATTAGACTAACGGTTACAGTTTGAGAGCTTGAAAATTGTAGACAATATGCATAGTATAATCTTACAAAGTAGTATTAAAAGTAACCGGAAGTTATTATAAGTTTTACATTGCCCCGCTCCGCTCGCTTAAACAGTAAAAGATAATCCAAATGCAAAATTTTCTTTGCTTTTTAAATGCTTCCTGCCTTTGCATAGGCAAATTCTGTATATGACTATTTGTGGAATGAAAACTAAAACAAATTTATCTGAATTTTTAAGGTTGCTCCGGTAGATATGGAGTTGTGGATGGTGATTTAACAACGACAGTAGAGCTTGTCACACCAGACGGGCCACTAGCCGCCTTTACGGAAAATGAACAGATCGTTATTCTGCCCCGTAATCTCCTCCACAGGCAAGCTTCAATGTCCAGCTGAGATACGGTTTACTTTCCCAACAAACCTATATCCAGATCTAACTCTTCGCATACGAATGCCACTGGTCAAGAGCTTCCAGGAACCAAAAAAACTGTTGTTTTTAATTGTGATTAGCAGAGTGTAAAGTAGTGTAAGTGTAGTGACGCGTTAAAAATCGTCTTTAACCGATTACGTTACATTCATTCGCGCAAATCTCAGCAACATATGGAATTCGTTCACATCCGGTATTCCGGTAGCATGTTTAAACGTGCACATATATCCACCCTGGTACTGTTTTGCAGGAAGAAACATTACATCTTTTATTATCATCAACATATTTAATACGAATTATGCCATTTACAAATAGGAATCAGAATATAATATTATTATATTTATATGTATTTTTGAATAATAATGCTACGTATAAGGCTTATTTATGTCATAATACGTAAATACTAGTACTACTGGTGCAAGTGCACATGTTGGTTATATAACTCTGTCAAACATGATCTGTCCTTTGAATGTGTGCTAAATCTTGTGCTAAATCATTATTTATGTGCGTTTGTATTCAAGTATGTGATAGTTTATAGATTGCACCTGTCACAAGTATTTGCATTTTGTCCAGGTTCAATACTTTTCCTATTTAAGAAACATCCGACCGTAGCGTAGACTCTATATATTGGTATCTTACTTAATATGCTTTGTTTGGGACATGATTGGTTTGATATACCTAAACTGTTATTTGGAAATCAAACGATTGATGCAAATGGTGCTATGAGTTCATTCTCAACAATTCTGGGCTAGTCATTCATTAGTCAGCGCCTGGTATGCTAGATTGCGGTGACAAGTCATTTAAATACACGTATAGTTCTTATGATAAAGGATATCGGGAATCGGACCACCCACACAACACTAGTTAAGAGTTTATGTTCTATATATAATTAAATTTATCAAGATTTCGTTGCTAGAATTTGTATCGCCACCACAGAATGTCATTTTTACTGTAACATCAATTTTTTGTATGAACGTGTATATCTACGCATTCTTGAAATGTCACAAAACTAAGGATTTTCATTTAATGCGAATTTTGTAAAAGTTGAACTCTCTTCCATGCTACTGCGGCTTGTTTGAACATATTTTAGCTAATTAACCATCAATTGACATTTGTTTGGTTAGCGGTATAAGTAAGCTCGAGTAGAATTCAAGTAGAAGTAGAACTAGAACGCAAAATTATTTGGTAAATTATGCGTCGTAAAAACCAAATGGCTGTCTTCAACGCAAACTGATCAACTTGGAATTGGTATTTCGGGTTTGAAAGTGACATAAGCTTACTCATATCTCCTCCACCTCCCTTCGCCCTTTGTATGGTTTGAGGTTAAAAATCTTAACCACCGTTTTCTCGGTGATTCACCCTGCTTCTTTAAAACTGTATTTCTGAGTAGAGGATTGACACTGTTTTAGTGCCATATAGTATGTACACCAAAATTAACCAAGCGTTGATGTACAATTGTGAAATATAGCGTAATAAATGTCACAATCAAAATTCCTACCATATATACAGCATGAAAAATAAGGTCATTTTTGTGGTTTCTGACACAGTGGCCACTTATTTGCAGTTTCTTTCCTTATTACATCCGTTCCATAAAAAAATCTGTCTACATAATATATTACATAGTTAAGTGTACATCTATCTAAGAATGTGAACGTTTTCTGTTAAACTTTGTGTTGACATGAATTTTACACCAGCGTTCCACCAACCGAAATTGTTCCCGGAGAGGAAGCTACTATAGTAGGTACAAATGTTATTTGGTGAAAATGTCTAGATGCAGAGTTAACTAACAAATGGTATTTAGCTATTGGGAATACAAAATATAGCAACCCCAGACACCAGAGATCGGCGGCAGAGCAATTGCGAAGATTACTAGGTGTAGGTGGGAATGTAATCAAACATGTTCTATACGTCTTTCAGTTCCAGAGTATAATTGGCAAGTAGCCAAGTTTCTTAGAAAAACATCTTTCTCCACTTTTCTGCCCACTGTTACACGGCCATGGTCATCAGCATGTTTATGCTGATTTTCTGAAGACCCCGACAGCACGAGTCGCCTATACTGGTTGCATTATATTATCTGAAGAGTCAAAAATGTTTAAGGGTACCTTGATGTAATCCTCTCACTTCTTTGTGGTTTATGCCACCTTTCTAAAATCCATGAATAGTTAGGATTAAGGAATCCGGCGAGAAAAATAGTTGGAGCCAAAAGCTTGAAAGCTATTAATGTATAAAATAGATGAAGCATACAGTTTACAATCTAATAAGAACAAAAAGCCTTGGCACACACTCGTTTGTTCATGTGCTCCACATCCACAATCAGTAAATAAAGTGTGGTTTCAACGAGTAGAACAGTGGAAGGTAACCAGGCTGAGATAAGAGAGTCTATGTGCTTTTCTGTTTGTGTGATACCGCTGTAGCACTGGAGCGTCAACAATGATTCGCAGAGGTCTCGTAAAACCACAATCAAATCTGGGATAGGTTAAATAGCTCCAAGGAAAAGAAAGCTTCTTAAAATCTGGGCTGTTGTGTACACTACCGACAAGCTAAGACAACGAATTTCTTTTAGAAACAATTTCATGAAGAGAAAAATATAAGTCCCACAGCCACAGTCTTGCTATAAGATCACTAATGCTTTGTTAACGTATAATATGCGAAGATGCAAGGGTATATAAACAACGTTTTTACATCTTGGAACCGAAAATAAGACCTTGGATTTGGATGGATTGAATCACATTCATTTTCAACATATCCCACTATCACGAATGTATCTTATAGGATGTAGTTTGTAAGATTTAATAGAGCTTGAAATTTCATCTTGCTTTTTTAGAATGGTAGAAACGGTTTGCTATTATTTACCCAATTAAAAAGTTGCGAAACGGCATCGAGAATTACAGAGTTCAGACGTGATTGCCGTCGTATGTGATAGCCACAATCAAATATGGGCAAATTTTACTTGCGGAATTACTGACTGACTGTGTTCTGCGTCACTGTTTTTGGTATCTAAAACTAATTGAACTCTCGTCATAGAAATGTATACTAAACGGAAGAAAAAAATGTATTCAACCTACTCTACGTCTCAAACTTATCTTAAAAAGGAGTTTAAATTAGTAATCTTAGCAGCTCATTCATAAATGCCTAAATATTCAGTAAGAAATTTTTAACCGCTCAAGTGATTGGCAACGTAGCATTCTAAATTTGAAGTTGTTTCCTAAATCAAATCGATGTGCAATAATGTGCAACCATCAAACTGTGCATGTGATAGGTATCTCTAAATTATCAATTGATTATGGCTGGTTACAAGTGGTGTTCATGGTGTTGTAGTTGCCGTCCACGGGAATGCATTTGTTGTCGCTGTTGTCTTTGCAAAGACTGCTGTCGATGTCCACCACCATGTCTACCAACTCTCTGTCCAATGGCACAACCGCCTTGCATGCCATGCATGGGTCCACCTCCCCCACCGTACCGCATAATAAGGGAGCAAGTTGTAGTTCCAGTTCCGATACCTGTACCATGCTATCCCCCTTGCGCTCCAAAATGCCCTCCACCACCGTGCATGCCTTTCTGCGAAGGAGATTACATTAGTTGTCCAAGATTACTTCCTCCAGAGTGCTGCTATGAACCTGATCCTGACATCGCAATTTTTCATCCGTGCCCACCTGCATTCCCCAAAAGGTCAAAATTCACCGCTCAGGTTCTTCTTATATGCTCGATACACATAAATTTTTTTATGCCGTAAACAATAGAATTGCATTTTGTAGGCGTTTATACTTTCACCATAATTCATTTGGTGAAAGAAAAGCTGAGTCATTTTAGACAAATTCCTAAGAAATTGGGGGAATGCATTTATTAACTTGTTAGACTAATGTTGTTACACTTTGAAACTTGAAACTAGTTAATTATTGCATATTATTGGAATACCAGTTCATCTATGATGTTCGTGAGTTCTACAGTTATGTAACCTACCTACACTACACACTATTCTGAAATACAGTTCGAATTTTAACTTTTTTTGCATTCAACAACAGTAGTTTCTCTTTGCAAGCGTATTAATACGATATCCTGCAATATCATGATTTTATTATGTAAAATGTCAAAAATGTGACTTCTATCTATGTGCCTATTTGTACCTTTAGGATTTTCAAACCAGGATGCCCCATACTTCCAGGATATCAGGTACAAACCTAGTTAAAATTCGTCCCGTTTTCTTACATATAAAGTTAGTAAATTTAGCAAAAAAAGATTATGTGCAAGTATTTAGAAGCACTACAATTCAATGCTATATATATAGGGCCACGTTCCGGGCCTGAAAATGCACGGCGCAGGTCGTACGCACGGCGCAGCTACTAAAGATACTCGGTGTATCATGTCACAATGGGGATGTTGCTGTCCAAGGTTTCCAAAACGAGTTTTCGAACAGTGACCAAACAGGTTTTTGCTTTTGAACCCATCCAAAATTACCTATACCTGACCAACGATACCTTAATGCCAAACGTGACAAAACATCACCAAACTTGGGAACCACAACTTCGTCTCGCAACCACACACTGGAGAATCATCAATTCAGAGAAGTCCGACCATAATCGTTGACGATTCGTGTAACTAAACGCTATGTTGCCTCTGGCTGGGCTGCTGTTGTCTGTATTTTGTATATGCAAAAAATATTGGAAAAATCATGATTGATAAAAACTAAAATGTAATTGATTAGTTCCGAATAGCATAAATTAAAATTCATGCGTAAGTACGTTAAAATTAAATTAAGTAACCATAAAAAAGCTTCCCTGCACTTACGTTACGAACGAGCAGGTATCTAATGGAACAGTCAGTGAATTTTTAAATAGCAAGTTTATAGATCAAGTATAAGTTTATTTAATTATAAGAATATTTATTGTAAGTGTAATAATATCTCTCTCACATAAACATTACACTCATCATTCCAGTTACTAAAAATCTACTTCTGAATACTCATAGTCATACTCATACGCTAATACCACATACATCCGTTATTGACCGTTATATCAACATTAACGCGAATATAAAAGGAAATTTTGTTTTGGATAGCTTCATTTTCATAGTTCCTCCAGTTCCTCGTTCAACAAGCTAAGAACTACATGCATACGATATAAACTGTTAACGGTAAAGTTCATATTTATTTACTTTGCACTTTTGCCATTTGATCAACTTTGATCACCGATATGGCAATGAAGATATCAGTTTACGCACTACTAGGAATTGTCGTTTTCGTCTCACTTAATTGTGAGACGCAAGGGCTGAGAAAAAGGCGTTCCTATGAAAGATATGGTGGCTGGGTAAGTGAATTATTTTAATCACGGTTTAAACGTGTATATATATATAGTTCTTATAGTTTAAAAGAGAACCGTTTCACCTGAAGATTTATTTCGATGGAAGAAAGTGATTTCGTATAGATAGATTTTACAATAGAACTTTGTAACTAAGTTTAAAAACTAAATTCCTTCATTTTCTTGCTAGTTAATCATTGCATAGTTTTCAACTATTGAAAAGCAATATCAACTTATGCATTATTATAAACTCGGACCGATAACTTTTATGGAATTGTTTAATTTTGTTATTCCATTAGATGGTAAAAAATATTCATGCTTGTATTTTACATTGCCTAAATTCTTTGTTTGCAAATTAAATAATAAATATGAATAATTTTTCATGCGCTACTTAATGTAACAGTAAAAATCTAACCGGTAAAAATTTCCTAGTCCATGCATTAGGGAGGGTAAAATAACTAAAATGGAAGACTAGAATGGAAATAATTCATTTGGGAAATAAACAATGAGCTGAAAAATATTTTTCCTTTGAATTCACAAATCCCATTATAGAGAACTGAAACGATTTTAATCATTCTATTTATCTGAGTTGTATTGATAATGATAACCATTTTAGTAAGACTGAAAAATCGATTTAAGTTTAATAATGGTTAAAGATTATAGACCCTCCAACAATTTTATATTTCTGAATTTTCCCATTAAAATGGACATTTCAGCAGGATGATTCCGGTGATAGTGATGCTTATGATTCAAGCGAAATCAACCGATACAACAGAGGAGTCGGGTCAGGGAGACAAAGTTCTACATTTCCACCATTTCCAAACGATTATGATTACGACAGCGTTACTACACAGGATCCAGAAACAACAGATAATTATATTCCTAGTACTTCAGAGCCTTATTTTAGCAGTTCTGATAATGGGGACAGAAAAGATAATCGTTTCCACAAAAAAATTCTTCCTTGGGTAAAGGATAAATGGGGTAAAACAAAAGATTTTTTTGAACGGCAATTTGGAGGTTAAATTCATGAATGTTTGAATTTAAATTTAAGAATTGCTTGAGTTGATGATTTAGTCGCATGTTAAGCACTAAATATCCAGGTTCAACTTCACTGGTTTGCAAAAAGCATCTAATTGCAACAGTATGTGGAATCGTTTGCTTATCCTATTTATTTTATACACAAATTATTTGTAAATTACCTTTACCTTTGAATACATGCATGTATTTTACACAATTTAGCTCATAAATAATCTCAAACGCGCATTAGGGTGCGAAAATAAATATAAAATCCTTTTAAGTAAGAAAATAGAATATATTCCAGTTTATTACAAAAATGCAACACATTGCATCATTCACAACCATTTTGCTCTTGCTTAGTTCATCTAAACAAAAAACCAAAAAAACAGCTTTACTACAAACAAAAACTATGAGTATGTGATAAGAGTACGGCTCACAGAAATGTAGAGTTATCTATTTGTTAAGATAGTACAATGACCAAGAAGGGTTAACTAAGTACGATATTATTGGGTCATAATTGACCGGAATGGCTACCGCTAATTTTTTTCCAACTTTTTTATATTTAAAACTACACCGAGATTGGACTGATACAATAATAGTAATTCTACTGATTCAAATAACCGCATAATATAACACACAATTCGCTTTATTTTTTATTATAATTTATATTTGTAGTATGCGATTAGTAATTCATGTTTAATGGACTGATACATACAATTAATTAAATATGTATGGGTATTTTTTTTGAATTCCATACATTTTTTTTCTTTTTCACATTGCACCATTTTGTTTAAGAATAAAACATACAAAGATACCATAATAGATTTATGTACCAGGTAACATGTACGACGAGCAGATTAGTGAACACATTTACACAAACCTACTCGTTAACTAGGTGTTTTATACAACAATAATATACATTGAATCCAGCTCAATCAATATTCTGACAGTAGATTTACAACTACTTCTTTCAGAACTAATGCAGTGAAGCCAGTACTACATCAATCTTCCTGCAAGAGTAGGATATATTAGGACGGTATCTGCATCTTAATTTGCCAAATACCCTAATTTGATATTCAGTCTTCCTAATAAAATTCTATTTGATTCGGTAAAAAATACTTAACATACAACGTTTCGTGTACATATTCGCAAAATAAACAGATCATTACGGTTTGATCTGCATGACTGACGTAGACATATTTACAGTAATTAATAATGACTAAATGAAGAGAGTTTACAATTATTTAAAAAACACGCCTAATCAAACACCTTCCGTCAACACCAACGAACAGGTGAAACGGATTTTTTCAGCTTTTTATGAACAGGTTCAACAGAAACATCCTGCATTTCAGCATTTCGACTTTGATGATTAACTGATGAAGATGAGGACGTATGATGATGATGCGAGGTAATATTTCTCTTGATTGATAATGAAACTTGACAGGGAGGTGCTAGGTCCGTGTTTTTCACTACTACTGGCCGTCTCATATCTCTTCTTTCATCCCTGAAAGAAACGCCATGATCTGATGACGACGCAGTGCTAGCTGCTGGAGAATTCTGTCCATTGCTAACAGCATCCCTATCTGAACACATGCTATCGGAGGGAGAAACAGGATTACTAATTACCGAGCCCTCAGACCCGCCGTAATCACTAGAAGGGGATACGCCCTTTTCCTTATGCTTCTCGTCCATTGCCTTATCTAAATTGTACTGCTTGAGGTGAGCAAGGAAAGTAACTTCCAATTTTTTCAACTTTTCCAATGTTGTGGTTGGATCGCCCAATTGGTACCAATAAAGTTGGCTATCTGTTTTCCCACTCCATTTAGATATTGTTATGCGATGTTGTTTTAACACCATCATCAAGCACATAGAAGCGACCATTCTAGGAGGTTCCGTCACTACTATTGTGCTTCCACAGCTGCAATATTATATCAAATAGGTATTTTATTAGTAAGAAAGAGCTCTATTCTTTGTTGGATGTTATTGTTATTGCCGACAAAATTCTGAAAATTTGACACGCGCAAATGTTGTGAAATATGCATGCCAAAAATAAACCAACCTGTACACGTCAGAGACAATAGAAAATGCCCGATCCCTGATTCTTACTGCTTCCTCTTCCTTGATAGCAACGCCCGACCATTTCTTTAAGTTCATCAGGATAAACCCGTAAGCGTTGACGAAAAGAAATCGTAGTGGATTAACCGTTGTGAAGAGGAGAAATTCAGTATCTCTGACCTCATTCTGTGAAAACGAATTATACGTTTGAGAGCATGAGCTCTTACACATAACTTGGCCTTAACCTTATTCGATTGCCAAAGTCGCGCACCTTCCAAAGTTCAGCCCAGTCATTTTTGTCAAACGACATCTCCTCCGGAATTTTCACCCACGACAAACTACTGGCATTTATCCGGGCCAACTCCAGAATCCGTTGAATGGGCATAATATGCTCTTCCACTTTGGTAGCATGAAAAACACACGTAACAGCGGTGACCTGAAAGAATAAAATTCCGAAGTGTGAGTTCGACTGTTCCTTTGTTTGTATTGCAGCTATGTATCAACCACCAATTGACATGGATATAGATTGAACTATAAAGTTTACACATACGTATTCGTTAAAAATTTGAAATGGATGAATGGTGTAAAACCGTTGAAAAAAATGTACAGCTGTTGGGAAAACTCTCGGGGCTTTGGTTTGATCCAGAGTATCGCCTTGGATAATCTTCTCAAATGTAAGATATCGCATCAAATACTTAATAAAGCGAATTCCCTTTCGCCTACGTTCCAACTCCTCGGATACAGACATTCCCCGCAGTACTGACGGAGTTCCTTGCATTAGCTCTTCCCGGACATACCATTTGTTGTTTAGCAGCTGATTTTCATCTGCCATATTTTCCGTAGAAGCAGCTTCACTTTCACTGCTCATTTTTAGGACTACTGGTACACAAAATGGTTGTTCGCACGAAATATTGAATGAGTTAAGAGTCTGAGGCCAGATCCGAGTCTTTAAGTTTACCAGAAGGGTCACCGGTGTCCGGTTGGCTAGGTTAGGTATCCTGTGGGGTTTCGCCCTTCCTTCAGGGGTCGGGTTCTATCACTGGGAATAGGACTTGATGAGTGACTGTTCCCCACAGGATCCTTTAGTTGTTAATGCTTCTTTGTTTTCTTTCGGTAAAGTATATGGCAAACTCCCTAGACAAATCATATACATTTTTGTTGAAATATTTTCAGACATATGTACGTACTACTAAAACTACATTTGACATTCAACTGATTCAACATTATAAATATACACGCGCTGATTATTATTACGATTATGCTAGGTGAAAAAATCGAGAGTATGATGAATGAATACAAAAATTAACAATTGAGCAGGAAATGGTGCATTTGGGAGCGCATAGCATAATTAGTAATTCCTTAATTTAAAACGTAAAACCCACAGATGACAGACAGATGCTTCTGAACACAACGGTGCACAAATAAAATTTAATAAAATAATCCTTTAACAACCGTTCCGGTTCCACCAACCACCCCCTCAATTCTCAACCACAGATTACACAATGCAAGTGGATAAAATGCCCTAATCCTTTCAATTGAGCAAAGAAGTTATTAGTTATTTGCCTTTACAAATCTCCAATCAGTTAACTATTGACTATTGAAATTATTCTCAACCAAACTTATAGTGCTATGCATACCTGATGAATGAAAAATGACGAAAGCGGAATACCGACAACAATACGGCCGATTAATCACAACTGATGACGACTAACAACTAAAATTCGAAAAAAATCGACAGCATACTATAAGGACAGATCTATATGTATAGGTAGTAATTTGATGGTGCTCATACTATTCACTACTGTGTGTTTGTGTTTAATGTAGAAGTAAGCCATGTATGCAACTAACTACGTATTACACACGTAATATTGCTGCATTTGTGAAACTCTTTTCTAGACAAGTAAAGTGACCCTGACACTGACTTATGGATCAAATCCTATCGTCAGTTGTCACTTGTCAGTCGTGGATTACACTTCTGTGCGTAAGTGCATTTTACCAGGCAGCTATCGCGAAAGTCAAAAGTTATGGGTAAATCATACATGTCACATGTTGAATAGCACTTGCATTGCACATACAACATAAGAGGTAACTCTATTATTTATACGGAATTTAATTATGAAAATTTCGTAAGAGTAAGAACACATTCCTAATTTCATTTATATGCATTGACGTGTTATACCACTGATGAATAAGACTGGCTGTCAACTGTACGACCAGTGCAAAGTACTTCTGTCACCTGCATCATCTATCATATATGATGATGATGAATAATCAATTTCTAATAATGATTAATTTTAAAAAAATTAAGTACCACAGACCAGACCACCCAATTCTTAAACAAAACGTTTAATATATTGAATATTATGCTCATTTTACCAGGCAGCTATCGCGAAAGTCAAAAGTTATGGGTAAATCATACATGTCACATGTTGAATAGCACTTGCATTGCACATACAGCATAAGAGGTAACTCTATTATTTATACACGGAATTTAATTATGAAAATTTCGTAAGAGTAAGAACACATTCCTAATTTCATTTATATGCATTGACGTGTTATACTACTGATGAATAAGACTGGCTGTCAACTGTACGACCAGTGCAAAGTAATTCTGTCACCTGTATCATCTATCATATATGATGATGATGAATAAGCAATTTCTAATAATGATTAATTTTTAAAAAATTAAGTACCACAGACCACCCAATTCTTAAACAAAACGTTTAATATATTGAATATTATGCTTTATAGCCCAACGCTTAGCTCCAGTTAGTTAACTCTACGGTCAACCGGTAGATAGAAACCATTATCAGAACCTGTTTTCCGGTATGTCGCACTTAACTCAATTGTCTCTCCTAAATGCCTGACCCCTGAGTATGCAGGTAATAGTTTTTAGTTGAATACATACAAATTGTTGAAAGATCAAACGTTCAACTTCAATTGTCAATATCAATATTTTCTATTACTACTGATGACTGACAGACTGTGTAGTGTGTAGCCTGCAATATTTTTCATTGATAATTCATAATTATTGAGTTTATAAAAAAACAGCGACAAACAACATTCTAAGTCCAGTAAACTGGATAATTGCTTCATTTCTTTTGAATCAATAAGTTATTTTACTTTTACTGTTTATCGTCAAACGTTCTCAGCTGACGCTGATATGTTACAGATGTACAAAATGTGATAAATCACTCACAAACAAACAAAATAATCTCAGGCATACATCATTACACGCACAAATTCATATTTTTACTTATTTTCGTGAGCTCATTTCCGAAAACTAATAATTTTAAATTTACACTTTCAACTTTCGATTCATGGTTGAGTGTATACAACAAAAGTAAGGCTTACTATAAACATACTTTTGAACAGCGATAAATCCAGAAATTATCCCACTTGTTTTGAGTTTTCCGAAGAATTTTGTACACGTTGGAAGATTCGCACTAGTTGATGAAATATTTTTCATCAGTTTTTAAACTTTAATTAATATTTTTCAACCAGCTGCGAAAATTACCAATTTAGTAATAAAAAGAACAAGAGAATGGGATGAGTCAGAGTCAGACTGAACTGAATGGGAGGGATAGGCTTACGAAGAATTAGAGGATATGACGAAATAAGGGAAACGGACGAAAAGTACACGTTTGGTATAGCATCTTATGCCATTAATGCGTGTGAGGGATTTTTTGAAAGAGGTGCGTCGAACAAGTGACGCTATTCACTCTATGAGTTTTATTGTGCCACAATAAACGAGAGAGCGTCATAGGAAGAACAAAGTTGTACTTTGTGCTCACATGAAGCGCAATCCACTACACACTTGCATAGTGCATGCTTCTTGGCTCCATTCGGACCATTCGATATGTAAATGATGCAGTTGCGAGCAAGAAAAGCATTCTTACTGATATGCCCACACAATAGCACAGTACTAGTACATGCCGTGGTTCATTCACTCGTGTCCGTGTCGGCACTCGGCTCGGCAGTCGGCATGGTATGGTGGTACTTACTACTTACTACTTACACAGGTAAGTACATATTAGAAAGAATTAGAATGGAAGTACGCAGCACTAGCACTACCTTAAATTGCCAGCACTAATATGTGTACAATATAAATAAATTTTCCGTAAATAGATTTACTGAGTATCGCGAGTGATGTAAAAACAACTATTTTTAGGTTAAAATGCTTCACACCCCACTTGAAGTTTTGAAATAGTGAAAATCTTTATACCCATGACACATTGGTGTCCGAATGGTCTATATGTTGAAGTACCCAATAGAATGTTGAAGTACTCAATCGAGCGTGGAAGTACTCAATGGGGCGTTGAAGTACTCAATGGAGCGTGGAAGTACTCAATGGGGCATTGAAGTACTCAATAGAGCATTGAAGTACTCAATGGGGTGTTGAAGTACTCAAATGTACTCGTTATTGCAAGTTGATTGATATATTACACGCCATATGCGATGCGCCTTGAAATAGTGAAGCACCTTAAGGTTAAGGTATCTATGAAGGGAACCTGCTGAAGGTTCCATCTTATTGCTGTGGCGAGATATTTATGATACCTATCGAATAAAAAAAACCGAAGATGATAGGTTGAGTCGAAACAAAAAACAAGATGAACAAAAACAACGGAATCTTCATCAGTCCAGTTTGGAATGACTTCATAATCAA
>JAHZNA010003613.1:0-25005 GCA_027743935.1 Sinodicranocentrus sp. ZH6 | reverse complement strand
CAAATGAATTTCACGCATGCGCGTTGCTAATTGCAACTTGATGCGTAATTCGTATGCGGACATTTCATCGCTTCGCGATGAAATATCCTTAAAATGACTCTACACCAAAAACAAGAGGGGGGATATGATTTTGATCTTGATCCACAAAATTTTGGTAAGGTTGCAAGCATAATAATTTTATAAGAGGCGAAGAGCGTAACGCATAATATCGTAATGATCAGGGAAGCTATGTTGAGACGCCTTTTCTGGAAAAGTGATATTCATCATTGGCAACACTGTTGCAAAAAAATATGGAGGATGAGTGTTCAAAAAGTGTTAGAAGACGTATATGGATTTTGTATATTCATAAGAAAAGCTTATGCATAGTCAAACATGATTACGAAATGGGTGTAAAGAAAAAGAATGGTAATGCTATGATTAAGCTTTTTATTACGACTTAATAATCCTTGAGGCATGGCACGATCCAGTCCAGAGAGATGCGATGAGAGAAGTGCATGATGAAACCAGACCTCCGTATCTCATTCTCAAATCCAATTCACTGCGGTTTCGTTGGGTTATTCTCATTCAGCGAAAAATTCTTATCATCCCACGACAAACCTTAAGAGTGGGTTACTTCCACTTTAGCATATCGCAAAAAAAAACTGTGCAAGCTTGAATATGGTTTATTGAACGAACGCGTAGATCTTCTTATTGGAAAAATTAAGGTAGGGCATGAAATATCCTGGGGTTGATGAGGATCGCCGAAAGAAAGAAAAACTGTGTGATAAAAAACGTGAAAGAATACTGGTTAGAAGATTAAAAGTGCGTGCGTGCTTAGGTACCCAACCTTCTTCGTCATCTTCATCTTGGAATGAATAAATCATGGAAATTGTGCATATTCTAGAGCGTTTTTGTGAACAATATGGGTTTTTTGTGGGCTTTTGTTTTGCATAGAATGTGACTCATACAAATTGTACGTTTATGATTGATTGTGTTACACAATAGCACTTTGTATGTTGCACGAGGGATATTTAATGTAAAAGTTGGATCCGCATTTTCCCTTCCTTTTTGTTATCATAAAGTATTAAGAACGGTATTATTTCGTTCAAGAGGGATAACTGTGTGAGGAGAGTTATTAAACTGGAAATTATACGAGTTTCCAAGTTGTACCGGAGGAACCGAGTGATTCCTACAATTGTGAAAGTTTCTCAAGGGGAAATATTTCGTAATTAGCATATTTCATATGAATTCGCACACAACTCCCAAAACTTGACGGAATGCTATTGTTCTGTGAAAAGTCAGAAGAAGAAAGAGGTAGATTCTATGGAATATATATGTATACACGTACGAGGATAATAGTAGTTCATGCATGCTTGCACATTTTTGTGTGTTGCAGTGGCACTTTTCCTTCTCTCTGGTTAATTACCCTTTTCACAGTGAAACCCTAATCGCTCGTAAATCCTTCACTTGCCATTGCACTTTTCTTGAGGAAACGGAGGGAAAATTTCCTACTTCATACTTCACTCCACCACCAACCACTTCACGGGTTGTTATTTACGTAAAGTAATTTTGAATTTAGGACAATCCTTCCCTCAAACCAAGTTTGAATTATCAATCATTCATATGAGCAGGTTCCTAATTAGTGAGTACATTGCTGCGATATAGAAACTTTTTTTTGTTTCTTTCTCCTTCATGCAGTTTTAGTGTAGGATTCTGTTGTTAGTTGTGCTGCTTAGTTATGCAAATGAGTAAAAATTCCATGTCCACTATTGAGATAATCATCTCTTTCCACTGCGTTCATTCAAAGTCATACTGGCAATATGGAGCATAAAAGCTACTAGAATTACTTTTCTGCTTTTTGTTGACTCACGCAGAGTTGACTCGGAAGACTGGTACCATTCACTTTCAGTTGCATTGTTGGCAGTTTTTTCTTCCTTTCTTTGTCGAATGTCAATTCTCAACTTTACTCTTGTGTCAACACTTGCCTCCTTCGAATAAGAGGATATGTGTATGTATCCACATCTGTATTGTGTTTTAGCTGAAGCAGACCCCCATCAATTAAGATCGGGTTCCGGCAGCGATAAACAATGTTTTATTGATCCACTATCCCAGCACGATATAGACGGACTGTTTATAGAAGAAGAAAAAGGACAGATTTTATTGGGATAGGATTTCTGCGAGTGGAAAAAAAGAAGCTCATTAATTTGCAGACAAGATAACAGACAAGGCTCATGTCAACTCGTGGATTTACTTTTGATATTATATTCCTTTTTGGTGTCATCGTAAAAAAATCGTGATCCAGATGGGGGAAAAGATTCTGAGAAAAATATTCTAGATTTTCTTACATATCCATGTAAGATTGATGACACTGACAATGAAATGATTTATAGATCATCATTCTATCATTCTACAACATTTTACGTATCTCGTTCACAATCCCTGTGAAGCACTTTGCATTCCGAGAGAAGAGGTAATGGTACTACTGGTTATATCAGCGGGTTGTTTCTTTATAAAATTCTCTGTCCCGGCATGACTTTATTTCATTGGAGAATATTTTTCTCTGTAAAGAGTTCAACCACTTTTTATTGAATCGTAAACATCTCGTTGTTTTTTTAATGGGCAAAGATATTATGATATGATATATGACATGATGGAGGCAAATGAGGCAATTAACTGGCTATTTTATTCAAGAGTTTTTTAACATGTTAGACTGTCATCTCCAATTAAAGAGGAATGATTGGGTGTTGTCGAGTAATAGAATGGTTTGTGAAGGCATCTTCATCATATGAGATGAGTGTGTACTTGACAAGCAAAAAATATTTCGGCTTGATTAGCATACACAAAATTATGAAGTTCGTTTTGGCAAGGATGTCATCTCTACTCTAGTTTTTCCCATTCGTTTAATCAAAGTTAATTGCACATTTAAAAGCTGTTAATGATTTGAATTGTTTTCTTGAGAGACGCAGTAGCGGAGATGTGTTTTGTTTTTTAGCTATGTTGGTGGTAATGTTGGGGTAGGTGACATTTATTTAGGAGTAAAAATTCTAGTAAAGATTCTCACGGTAATCCCATGGCCAATTAATATTGACACAATTGCACTTCTAGAAACAACACGGATTAGAGAGGAGAGCGGTGAAAACATCCCTTGTAAATGAGGATTAAAACAGTAGTGGCGAACTTGAATGAGAGAGAGTGTTGAGAAGATTGTGAGAAAATTGTGTGATTGTGAAATTGTACGTGTAAAATGTGCTAAGCAGTTTGCTAGCTATGCTTAATCGCGTGCAATGACAATGTTACACAAGTTGCGACAATGTTAAATGATGAATGAGTGACGTACCATATGTTGGTTTGGGTTATCGGCGGATCAATGAAACCCGATAGATGTGTAGATGTGTTTTTGATAAATATCCTGTAAGGTGGATTGACTAGATTAGACCGGATATTTTTGTTCACGCTTTCATTCATTGTCGAGAGCAATGTCATTGTTTTATGTTAGAATATGTTGCTTTTAAACGTACATAAAATATAATTCAAATGCTTTACAAACGATGCAAACAATAGATATCTGGTTTCTGCTGCAAACTATGTATACCACATAAACAAAAAAATGTAAATTGATTTCTGCAAAATAGATATACTGTAAAATCTGAATCCTTGCTTGAAGCCCAGTTCTTGCCATTTCCTTAAAGTTTCGAAAGTATATCCGCTATCTGTATTTTCCAACCCGAGAACGTCATTAAACATTCCTATCTAACCTGCATGTATTGTGTTACAAGGCATTATACAAAGTCTGCGTCTTGTCACAGCCTTCTGCCTTCTCCACACTTTTCCTTTCATCAGGTGACATACTGACATTCTAGAGTTACGAATTCATTGTCACTTGTAGCAGAACGACACTAGCTACACCCCATTTGCTGGTGTCTTTGCTAGATGTGCTATTTCTAAAATTAAATGTATTTTGTGGGAGGAAAACCATGTGGCGGATTATTTTCCTTGTATCTTCCCTGCTACAATATAGTAATCAGTTTGTTGCCCTAATCTTCTCCTACCGACTCAAACCTACGCAAAAATGTATGTATAAATGTGTTTCTCTTACGATCTATATTTACCAACATCAAGTCATGCATCATCTCCTCGAAAGGAAAAGGGGAGAAGAAGAAAATGATATTTTCCCTGGTGAATAGTTTTCATGGTGTTTGAAAAAACAACTTGATTTGCAGATGTATGCAAATGCTTTGAAAAGCAGATGACACTGATTAAATTGAATAGCTTTGGCGTATGTTTGTGAAAGGGAATGTAGCAAAATGTATAGATGAGACAATATTCTATTCATATTTTTTAAATGGTTAACTTCAACACCAAATAGTATTCATAAATATATTTTAATAAACGAGTAGTAGGTAGATTGGAAAGATGCGTTTCATATAACATTAACCAAGTTTTCTGCACATAACGTACAACTCAGTTTACCATAAAGAACCTTCCGATTATATGACTCTCCCTTGTAACAACATTAGTATTAAAAATAAATAAACGAATGGTCCCTTCCTCCCATTCCCATTTAAAAATTGTTTCTATCATTTTACAAAGTTTTTGAAATACTTTGAATATGTAATGAAATCCTATCCGAAATGTATATCTCCATCCGTATTCTGTTCTTTTGCGTGGCGTGCACACACCCGCTCCCCATATCTCTCAATCCTTTTAATGAAGATTGTTCTGATGTTTTCTGGTGTTACCGCGGAGGATCATAGATATGTGGAAACGTTGAAACAGCTTTCTCGCGAAACCAGAAAAAGTCAACGGAAGACATGCAAAGCACACATGCATGCATGATCGAATTTAGAACGTAGAAACTTTTGCTTGAGTCATTTGTTTTGGGAGATGTCATTTCTTCTCACCACAAATCATGGCATGCACACAAGCACACAAACTGTAGCAGTGCTTAGTACTCACGGAGTAGAAAAAAGAGCAAATCTGCAACTTTACTTTTTTTCATACAATATCTCTGTATAAAATTGCACACACTCATACAACCAGTGAGGAAGAGAGAGAGAGAGAAGATAAGCTGTATTTATAACAAGACGCATATCAGATCACCACACGGCTCATCATGACACATGCATACATGACATGTATTTGATATGCAACGCGTGTACTTCTATCCGTACATTGCTCTATTAATAAATCAGCGGATAGGTAAACAGTCTGCTGGGCATGTTTAACTCTTTACTGTATTTTTTTTTCGTGGATACATATTTTTTATATCTCTGGTGTGTGACTTGCCACACTCTGTGTAAACGATAGATTCTAAAATAGTATATCTGGATGAGGATAATGCTCATATTTGTTGATCATGGGGAATAACACAGTTTGGTCCAGCTCCAAGGACAAAAAATAAGCGAGAGAGGAAAATATTTAAAGGAATGTGTTTAGCAGTGTTGATCAATCCGTAATATTGACGTCGTGTGTGTGGGGTGTGCTCTTGGATAAATATCTGTGAGCTTTAACCCAGAGGAATGTTTGGAAAGGGGAGAGAGTAGAAAATCATAAAATAAAAAGTTTAGCGAGATTTTCTGCTTATCCAGTGAGTTCAGTGATTGTTGAAAACTATTTTTAAATATCCACGTCTAAATATCTGGCTTTGTGCATTTCATAATAAAGAGAATGAATGAGATAACCCGTGTTTCAATAGGAGCGTGAGCTTGCATTCATTTTTCTTTCGGAGATGACGGAATGAATAAGCTTTTGAGAAAAAAAGTTACTTTGTTCAAGTTTGCATGTTCATAGTCCAAAGTTGGTGAGAGGATATAATAAAGTATTAAAAAACCAAGCAGTGTGTGTGTTCATTTAAGACTGGTGTGGACTGCTGGACACATTGAAAAAAACTGTTTTTTTACTCGCAGCCGACACACGAGAAAGGATGAAAGGTTTGGCGAAATGAAAAAACAATTTGTAACTTTTATGTTATTCCCATATATGAAATGAATGTCAACAAAGATAAATGGATAGAGGGAGATATATCATGTGAGGAATCGGCTAATCAACTATTACAAATGTGATTTATTGGGAGGGATTATCAGAGAGGAAAATTTATTGCTCATGATGATCAGTCTGGAATGGATGAAGTGATAAATGGCCAGGCGTCTTGTAGGGTCTTTAAATTTAACATTTTTCCTATCTAATTTAATATTATTTTGAACCATCATATCCCAAATGTGAAGCTCTCAACCTACCTACTTCAGCAGTTTAAAAATTTATTAAATTTTGTTTAAACGTCGTCAAACCAAACATTAAAATTCAAACGGTTCCCACTGCCATTAAATTACAAATTCTTTTTGATCTCTCCCTCATACCTTTACCTCATTATCATAATGATTACTCTCATCAATTGATATGAAGATTGCGTGAGTACCTCAACTCCAAAGCAATTCGTACTCATTTGTCAATGGAAATGAAGCAGAAAAATGTGGCTCTATTTTCTGTCTCAATCTGCCACAGGCAAAGGAAAATGTGGAGAATTCATGTGTAATCAATATGCATGTTTCTTTGAGCATTGGAAAATGGTATGCATACAAGGCAGGAAATATTACATAATAATATAACCAGTAGCTGCAATCTGTAAAATGAAGCGTTCTTCTCTTGATTTGTACGAAAAAGGAATCTTGATTTATTCCCTGTGGACTACATCACTCTTTTTTTCTTCGTCTTTCGGTCTCTCATATCATTACCTTATATGCTGTGCAATTTTATGTAAGCATCTGTGAGCGTCTCTTTTGATAAAAGAAATCACAACTATGAATATGCAATCAGCACATAAATTTTTCATCTGAAATCTAAATTATGAGATCATTCCACGATTTTTCCCTCATATTTCATCTCCAATCTGCTTACGTGGGGTCAATCCAGATTTTTACAGTGAATCTATCCACATCTGTGTGAGCGAGGACCTATAGTAGACGGTTTATCAGAGCAAAATTTCATTTCATTAGAAAATTTATCCTTACCTCGGTCAACATACCTTGAGTAAAATTATGCGAAAAGATAAACTTCTAGTGATCAATTTTTTTTGGCAAAATCGCTCTCACGTTTAGTGATAGAGAAAGAGACTTGTTCTGAATACAAAAGGGATTTTTGCAACCGAGTACATCCATAAAATCCACTGCAATGTGGATACCTAAACGAATAAAAAACTCTAATCCGGACTGTTACTCTATGATAGGGAGATTTTTTCCGACTGTGTTGATCTTTTTATAAGCTGTCATATGTGAACAACATAGGAAAGGTATATAAGAGTCTGGTTTTTTTCTAATTGCAAGTGGATTCATGCAGACAGACATCTCTGCAACATTTTCAATCCATGTCCATATTTATGTTTTGGATAAACAACGTACACAAAATCCTTGTCCGTATTTTACCAGTTTTAGTCAGTGTCAATGGGTATTGTTCTGTTGCAACGCAAGGGGTGTGTGTCACTTGAGAAAAATATCACTGATATTATACATAGCCTCATCTCATCTCGTCAACTTCCCATTTCAATTTTTAGAAGAATCCAATTCAAGAGTTAATATTCACTCTGAGAAAACAAATCTGTAGCTTGTCTTTGACGAAATGGAATGGAAAATGTGAATAGCTCATCTCATCATGATGATTAGCATTCAAAACACAAGTGTGGAGCACACGGTGACAGATAACATGAATGGAAGTGACAACGAACACAAATCCCATCATAGTTTGAGCAACCATACAAAATAGGATTTGAGAGGAGGATGACGAGATGTTTTTTTCCAAATAGGTTGCGTGTCTGTGTATCTTGGCTAATACCGGTATTACCATTATGATTGCTGATTTCCATTAAAAGCTTTTTCTAATAGTTGGGGCATGATTATTGCGATTTTCCTCAGTTGATGAATCTCCATCTGAGAATGGATGGGTTTATGCATAAAAATATGCATAAACACGTGCACCTCCTCTAATTACGGGGGAGGTAGAGAAGAAGGTAAAAAATGTGAAAATGATAATTGCCAAACGTAAATTTCTTTTTGATTACTCCAGGAAACATAAATGGCGGGATAATATGTTTTTTTGGTGGTATATGGACTTTTAATTATTATATGATGGTAATTGGAGGTGAAAATAATGAATTTTTATGGGAGGCTGAACAAAAAATCCTGTAAATTACAGGTAACAAGTGGAATTGTAATGATTTTCTACACCAAAACTTGTATATACTGCCTTTACGGCATTATTTTTTTGTAAAAGAATGCTTGCGTCATTGTGCTAAACAGGGGTACAACTAGTAATGCTAATTTTGCATGACATTCATTACCCATTTCCATTCCGCTGAGTGGCTATAGCACTTACCGATATTTTTTCTCATGGAATGAAGGACAATTTGCATTCTGGAACATCACCATTTTCGTAGATTACTTTGCAAGCGGATAAGTATGGCAAGCTTTGTGCGTTACTCCATTGTTTTTCATATTTATAGAGAGTTTCCTTTGAAGTAGTGCATTTTGAAGGTGTTTCACATGCAAGCCGTTTTCATAACGAATAACTCATCTCATATCGTAAAACATGATGACTTAACTTCTCCCTCTTGTGTTTCTTTCATCACGGAATATCCTATGGAGGAGAAGGATTGCGTAATGGAAAGGGTCATAAAACCACTGACATGATGGGCCAACGAAACGATGCCTATTTAAGGAAGAAACTGAGAGAGTCATGGAGAATTTGGGTTAGACTGTAAAATATATATTTGGATTATACGAGCACAGGTGTAATTTAGGGTGATATTCATTCTGATGGCCTTGGTGCTTTGGCGTGTTCAAAAGTGACTGCGTAGAGCTGGGATGCTTATTTACGATTGAAGCTGATATGGTATAAATAAAGACGAAAATAATGAATGTTTTCTGGGAAAAAGCTTATTTAGGTAGCTTGTTGTGTGAGTAATTTTATTTTTGTCTAGATAAAAAAATATTTATCTTATGGGTAGCTTCTCTAAGAGTCAAGGGGGAAGTTCATTGTGGTGGAAAAAACTATGGCGCATTAACGAAGAATAAAATTCCTGTGTTGTGTTGTTTTTCTGTGAAAAACGCGGGTTTTGTTGACTTTACAGAAAATCTGATTTAGGAAAGGCCAGAGTTTGTCTTACAAAAGACGCTCCCAGCAGGATTCTGACTTAAATAAAGATTAGTTTGGCAACTAGGGCACTGCACGGGGTATGGTTTACTGGTAAATTGGATGCATTTCACAATGAAAGGAGGGCATTTTAGAATAACACATTTTGTTCGGATGAAAGAAGAAAGGGAAAAGATAAACATTGAGGGAGGAGTGGCGAAGGAATGAAATGAGATGGGATTCCTACCGTCTCTTGAGCTTGTTTCCTATCATCAATGTAATGGAATGTGTATTGTGTGGATGGTAATCAAGGATAGAGATCACTTTGAACTTTGCAGTCGCCAAAAGCGTTACGTTCGCTGCCATGAATAAAGAATTTTGCAATGGTAACCTTGGAGTCAAGTGAATGACGGAGGAAAGCATTACAAAGGTTGTCGGAAGTTTATAACTGGAGCGAATGTCAAATGTGATGCAATTGGGGTGTGGTGTATCAAAAATTAACTATCAACTTAACAAGATGGACTGCTGTGGGAATTATTGAAAGCAAAAAGGATACAACAGCTGGAGGATATAGATAGCTTTTTTGTCTTGCACAATTTAGACTGGGGAGAGAGAAAAGAAGGGAGAAATTGATTGACAAGGGCAGCGAGAAGGGTAGTTTGGACATGGAAAGGGTTTTAGGAATTAAATGAGACTGCATTTCCTTCCATATGGTAACTGGCGTGTGGATGGATACCTATTTAATTATGCAATCTTTCCAATCAATTCTTACATTTTGGTACTTTAGTCGATTGATTTTTTCGTAAGACTGGACAGTTGGTTGGCAGTTGAGGGATATTTATGTTTCACTGGTAAAAGGCTACTTTTATCACTTTGACACTGATATGGTTAAGTTCAAAGCCATTGTGGAATTTTCAAACATTATTTAAAAAACTAAACAATCTAGGTGGTAAACTTTTATTCTACACTAGTTAGAAACATGTTATGTATTTAAATTATTTTAACTCTAGCCTAAAATCATCCATAGACAGACTAATTACTTCCATACGAAGTAATCACAAGTCGTAAAAAAAATATACCAAAGCAAAAAAGGCATGAGGCATAATTCGGCATAATCCAATATGCAAATGATCCCGACAAATTATAGTTATTTACTACACACACAACCTCCAATTTTCTTTAGCGAAAGTATAGACAGCATAATTTTTGCTTGCTGCATTTAACCTTATCCTTACAAGTTTTCCCAGTAGACCATCCTCATCATTCGCAATGCAAGATAGCCATGACCATAATCCATAATATTTACTTGAATCAATTGAGCCAAAGCAGCCCCCACAAGTTGTCTGTAGGAGAAGAAGAAAAAGGAACAAAACAAGATTACACTTTTTTCTTTCTAGTTAGCTATAATTTTCCTCAATCCTATCGACTCGGTCTGTTTTATATCGAGCAATTTATTAAGATGAATGTTCATGCGTAAGCACGGCACGACCTCAGTAGCCATAAACCATTTTGAAATAAACATCATCATATATCTTCCCATATAGCACATAAGTAACAAAAAATGTTTCAATAAAGTATGGAAGAGAATCCATCAAAATATATTTTCCATTTTGTGGTCGTGAAGTAAAGGTTTTATTCAATTTCTTCAAGACATTCTTTTCCGTCTTGCTGGAGTCGGGGAAAAAACGTGCTATCACGAAATACGAATATATATTCATATCACATCATACCATTTTGCTTCCTTCCTTCATGAAGTCGATTCGTGATACTTGTTGACAGCATCAACTACGGATGTACATGTCTTTATCAGTTCTCCTCAATTTTCTATGTATTTCGTAGAAGAAGAAAAAATTATCCAAAATGTACGTCTCCAGGATTCCACGAGTAGTTGAATTTCTACCTTTCTCTCCATCACAATATGAGATGAATTGATCTGATAAAAATACGTAATATACCTTTTCCGGAAGGTCTATCATTTCCTCGACTGACAGTCCACATTAATTTAATGTAATGATTCCATTGGAATTTTGGCATGGAGGAATCAAGGTAGCAACTAGAGAATTCGAATCAGCCACAGAGAAAAAAAAAGTTGAGTGCCTTCATTTTATTCCCAAGTGAATGGATCGAAAAGGATGTCAAGTAATGTGAATTTTCCATCTGCACAGGATGATATACATTTGCCATAAGCTTGTAGGGGCTGGCGGGTACTAATGCAAATTTAGTGAATGCATGCATATGTATAAAGTGAACTACTTTAGAAAGAATATTGGAGTGCTCATCACACCATCATCATCTGCAGTGTGGGAAAAAGTGAGAGAAAAATGTTGGAAAAGATGTTCTTGCTCAGTTTCCTCTTCACAATTAGATTTACTCTCGTCCGTTCCCAGGAACAGTGCTGGAATTAAAGATAATATGATTAAATGAGTGAAGAGAGGCAATCAATCTCTTATTTCTCTGTGGACAAAAGTGAGAGAGCTAAAGTTGGAATATTGTTGGGGAGGAAGGGCTTGAATGAATTTTCTCCATGTGGAAGAAAGGGAAATAGAGAGAGTCAAAAGGATATTAGGTAAGGTACGCAAGGGTAGTGTATAAGATGGAAAAAGTCATGTGGGAGTTGTCACTTCTATCTGACGCAACATGCACTACATATTTTACTATCGAGTTGATTATAAACGTGTAAACGAGGGAAATGTATCTATTCCCACTTTATCATTTCCGTTTTGACTAAAGCGCATTTGGTCTAGTTGAGAATTTCCAGGGAAGGAACACCACTTGCATCTCATTCACACGTTTCCACTTTCCTCTGAAAAGTTGATCTAGCTCGGTCTCGGCTAAATTTCCTGTTATTTCTCTCCTCTCTGATAGACTGTAGGAAACTGGTTGGAAATATTGCTAATGGGTCTCGGCACGTTTAGCCTAATTACATCTGCTTTGATACACAATTCTATTTCTCCATCCTTGTTTCAATGTTGTGCTTGTTGGTCTCTCAGAAGGCAATTTACTTGTGAACTCTCTCCAGCCAAGCTCACTTCTCTTTTAAAATTGGGGCTAGACTAATCCTGGAAGTACTTTTTGAATTTGGGAAATCTCATCAAAATCAATTTCAGTTGAGAGAAGAAAACGACTTGAGAGGAAATATGTAAGCTGGCTTTTGCGAATTGGATCAAGATGACATGATGCAAACTGTCATCCTTACAAATTGCTTGAGTATTGATCCATCCCTGGTTGCATGACGGTATCGATATGATGATGAATGATGGCATGTGTGTGGCACGTCCGCCCTTGTCTGTAAATTGTATAGAGGATAAAGAGAGAGGAAAAGAGGACCGGCACAAAATTGACAATGATCGGTAATCAGGGAAATTGCTATCTAACGATCATTAACCTCTGCTAATCAACAAGAATGAGAGTTTTTTTTAGTATATTACTAAAAAGGATAATATAGCTTATAAAGTATCACGTGATATAGGAGAGGAGCTTAGGGAAGACATGAGTATAAATAGAATTTTTGTGCTTCATCTAATTCCAAACGGTTTGTGATGGGATGAATGGGAAATGTGGGATTGTGTTTTTTTTCATTCATTTCAGCTGTCAAGCTTGGAAATTGACATGGTTAAGTAGCCCATATATAAGGTACATGATAGATCCTGTCTGACGTGGTGAGATCGTAACGAGCTTGTTAAATTGCCAATTGACAGGGGATTTACAAGCTGTGACAAAATTGAATTTCAAAAGAGCACACATACAGAGAGAGAGAGAGCGGATGTGTGTGTGTGTGCTTTGAAAAATGTTTGGTATGACTTGTAGATTAGTTTTTGCAGACATGAGTTTTATGAGTTGCTTTATAGATGAGGAAATGGAAAGAGAAAAAAAATAATGATGGAATAGTCAAGCGAAAGTTTGGGTGCTTTAGTGAGAGAAAAATTAAGTTATCAAACTCTCCCAATCTTATTTTCTCTTTTGAGAAAACTTCAGATTTTCTTCAAAGATTGCGACTGCTAGGGATGATGATGAAACGATAAAAGAATTTTCTTGTGAAGGAAATAATTGCGAGAAAGATGCGATTATGGGGATAGAAACATTTGAAAAATTAATTTTCTTGGAAGGATCCTCGTCTTTCTGAAGAATTATTTGAATTTGCTCGTTTCGCAGTCGATTTCTTTTAAAACATTTTTTTCTGATGGCAATTTTCGCCTGTTGAAGTTCTCCTTTTGGGAGTTGGGTTGTATGCATAAAAATGTGTTCCCCTTTTTCTAGGATACAAAATAGAATGAATTCTTTCCATTCATTGGATTCAACTTGTCAACTTCATAGATGCGAAATTTTTTTGGAGAAAAAAAATCGAAAGTTCTTTTTTCCCCGCGTTTCTTCAAACTTTTCCCTTCATTTGTAAAGTTTATTGTGCGTAGGCCGAGATGATTCTTGTATAGAGGAAACGATGATGAACTCGCCACGACCAGGTTTCGGCTTCCAAGTGAGTGATGCTTTTTACTACAATAGGTGAATAGGATTACTCTGACAGCCACTATTTTGAGAGTGGAACGGCAGTAAAAAGAAAGTAAAAGTTTCCTTTTCCAGACCAGCTAACAATGATTCCTCTTCAGTTAGCACAATTCAGAGCAAGGCTTGCTGGAAAGAATGTGAATTCTTTTTGATAGTGTGCAATTTGTGAGACATGAGGGATCTCTATTGAAATATACCGTAAGTCAAAATAAGATTCTCTTGAATTCTTTTCAAAATCCATGTCTTTCAATACATTTCAATATTACGACGTATCTTGAGGAAAAAAGGGTTCC
This sequence comes from Sinodicranocentrus sp. ZH6, assembly GCA_027743935.1. NCBI lineage: Eukaryota > Metazoa > Arthropoda > Collembola > Entomobryomorpha > Entomobryidae > Sinodicranocentrus > Sinodicranocentrus sp. ZH6. The sequence goes on along the minus strand of JAHZNA010003613.1, from coordinate 11,110 downwards.
ATATCTTACAATGAAAATCTTTATTGATACTTGCAACTGCAACTCAGCATTTTTATGTTTCCAACATATGAAGGAAAAGTGTACATCTCAAAGGGAAATATAAAGGATAAACAGGACAATGGAAAGCGGAACAGGAAAAAATTGAAATTGGTCTTGTTGGGTTTTGAATCTGTGTCGAAATAACTTCCACCTGTAAAATAAAACTTCTGTTTAATGGATTCATATGGATTTTTTTCGTTTGTAACAATCCTACTGTTTGGGATTTAGGAAAGATTTTCTTTTTCTTTTATGCTACTCGGACAGCTAATATCCTTTTCAATGGAGGATTTTGGCAATCAAAGAGCACAAAGTGGAGTAAACTTTACCTTGTAATCTTCCCCATACGAATTGGCGGAGGTGGAATAGGAGAGAACACTTAAATGGGATATCTAGTCTCTTTCGCAGTACCACTTGAGCTGGTGGTATATGAGTGAGTATTTTTTTACAACAGCGAAAAAGGAATGATTGAAAAAACATTTTTCATCTCTATTTTCCTTTTACGCTACTCACCGACTCAGGATATTCCCTGCTGAAAACCACAAGCCCATGTGGGGTTGCTGGTTTCAAAGGGAAATGTTATGAAATAGGAATGTGGAAGTAAAGCCAAACCACATGGGTTTGACTTTTGATACATAAATTACTTTTCCTCTGTAAAGTATGCAAGTTATTGTTGTATTTAGTCACAATGTGTGTTCTCGGATTGGACAAAATATGAAAATTTGCGTGCGGATATTAAATAGCAAAAGGGGATATGTAGGTAATTAACATATTGCATGCTAATCCAGGGCCGGAACATGGGAGCGTAATTTAGGAACACGAATTGTAGTATTTTTTATGTATAAGGAAATATACATCTTGATTGCAAAGTGTTGAGCTTGAGTTAGTTACGGGCAGTTGAATAAAATGAACAAAGTTTGTAAGGTGAGGAGTCAGTTGGTGGTGCTGTACTTGCTGTGTGAGTTTTGTACTTTGCTCATCCAGACAAGGACACAGGGAGTAATGAATGTGGCAAACTTTCTTCTCACAATTAGCTGTTTGCTTAGCTCAAACACTCGTAGAAACTCAGAGTGTGGACGTATGGCGTGGTCGTAAATTTTAGCAGTAAAAGCTTTTTCACGTTTCATCTCTCTCACAAAATAAATTTTCTTTCGTAGCCGGCACATGTATGGGGCTCTATGAAATCCCATATTTTATCGGGATAGTTTTTGGAAAGGAAAAGAAGTACGAGTTTAATATTATTTCAAGGACGTTTTACACCGGTGGGGCCTGCAATGCAGAAATCGCGTGGAAGACTGCGGGCGGAAAGGTGTTATTACAGTTGTTGTGGAAATGGTGTAATTAAATTGTACCTTTTAATTTAGAATTAAACGTAAAGCACCATATGAGACTGCTGGTATTTTAAAGAGGAGCGATATAACATGTAAAACATAATGAGTTTTGAAAATAATTTCAGTTAGCAGTGATGCAGACTTTATCTTATTATTTTTTTTATTTTTATATCTTTCTCCAATTATTACATTCCATATTTTTAAATAAGGATATGAACAGGATAGAACTGGTAAATAATTATTTTATTAAGCTAAGCTTTCAGAAGTTAACTACTTCCTTCATCATGACTCACATTAGCAGAATGACAATTAAGAAGACATGTATTTAGGAAATTGAAAATTAATGTTTTAATTTTCTCCAACCACAGTCCATATTTTAATATAAGGATGCTAGCAGGATAGAAGTGGTTAAGTGAGAAAATTAAAACTAAAATGACTCATTTAAATTAGTAACTTAAATTACTAACGGAATTACATATCATATCTATAGTGGTTTATATTTCTCCATAAGTTGAATCCAGATAGGGTTGATAAAAAATTCCATCATCCTTGTTCATTTTAAAGGGCGTATTTCTGATATGCATACTTTCTTTTTTTTCGTTTGAAGGAGTAAGGCTCTGTTTCGATTAGTTTGCTATCCGAGATGAGAATTTTGTGATTTTCCGACCATAATGGTCTGTCTCTGTGTTGGTAAATTTATGTACGTCTCATTTTTGTTCACAGAGAAGTCCAATGCCAAATTATCTATCTATAAAAATAATATATATCTGGATATTTTTTTTCGGCTTTGAAGTTTCAATTTTAGAAAGCTACTATTTTGTTAACTTCAAAATTTTTGGAAAAGTTTCAAAATAACTTTTTAAAATGTCCTTACAAATTGCCAGTTTCCAAAATCAAGCAAATTTTACCTTAACTTTAAAACCACCATTAAAGAAATATACAAAAAAAAACGCCCACTTCTTTTTTCGTCCATATCAGCTTCACATCATACGAGCCAACTTGTGACTCGCTTTTTGCCACCGTAAATTAGCATATTCATATGCAAATTGAGCTTGCACCGTAGAAAAACACATTTTCAAAGAGCACAACAGCCCAGAATTTAATGCATAATAGAACATTTCAATTTAACTTTAGCACCCGCTCCCCTTTCCTCCCATGTTTTTCCCATTTTCTCCATTTTTCTCTAAAAAAATTGCATTCTCCATCATTTCAAATTTAGAAGATAGCAAGTCCAGTTTCCCAAGACGGGAAGAAACTGCACTCGAATTGGTTATTCATAAAGAGACAAAGTACATAACAAGGAATTCTTCCCATTGTCCGCTTATCTTGCCGGGTAAAAAAGAAATAAAAAAACATAAACGATGAGAAAAGCAGAAGCTACAATTCCTTTTGTTTGATGTGTTTTATCTGAATTTTGTATAACTTTTGGGATCTTGTGGGATATAAAATGTGAGTTTCTTCATCTCCTTCAACTTCACACGTTTCCTTTTCCCCCTGAACCTCCGAAACGTAAGAAAAGAAAAATTTGCTTCAACTTTCACAACTGGAACAACTTGCCCGGACAAGAAATGGGAGTAGTAACACCATTATAAGGATATTACCCATGGTGCCAAAAAAAGCCAGAAAAATAAGTTTCTACGAATCTACCTCTAAAAACTTTTTCCTCCTCATTTCCTTCCTTCTATAGCGAGATATCTTTTATAATTTAGTGTGCAGCCGAGGATAATGTGCACAATGCACAGTACTGTCAACAATATATGTGGAGGATGCTTACTAACCTAGAAATAAATTCAGTTTGATTGCTCTTCCGTTTTCCGTTTTCTCTACCGACTTTCGTTTTTTTCCTTTTGAGTTTGAGATGGGATTTTGAAATGTTCAGATTTTCTTTGAAACGAGAGTGATAGAAGGGGATCTTGAAAACGTTTCTGCTTCGTTTCTCCCCGTGAATTTCTCCTCTGTCATCTTATTATTATTCACGATTGCTTCCAAGCTCTCACAAGAGGGTTTTCTCTGGAAAGTGCTTTCACTCTCATTTCGCTTGACAGACCATCAATAACCCTTGGTGCTCAGGTGTGTTTTGCCAGTCAACCACGGTATGTTACTTTTTTCCACATCATCCCTATTTGCTCTTTTCACGGAACCAAATTCATGTCAAGTGAGACAAATTTGAGAGAGGAGGATATTCATATGAAAAATGGAATATAAAAAATATTCTAGGGTTTTAGTTAAAACCCCCTTTTTTACTGGAGAAATTCAATAGTATGAGTTTCATATGGGTTGAAAAAAACCAACTGTTGATGAGCCTGTGGAGTTGAATCCCACACAAGTGTTATTTCCTGGACAGGATTCTTCTCTTCAGCATTGATTTTTTGTGAATGATACTTGCCAAGTGCCAAGTACTTCCTATAATTGGAATTTGTGCTGCTTTTTCAGCACTTTTTTTCATATAGGTGCTTCATTGAGGATCCTTGAAATTTGAGAATTCTATCTTGATTTTGTTCATTTCATTTGCTTCCTTCAGGGAGGAAAAAAATCTTCGCTTTTTATCCCCTCGTAAACTTAATTAAGCCTTGGAGAAAACTCGACAAGTGGCTGGAATTCTAATAAGAATTTTCCATATCTTTTTTGTAAGGGATGAGCTGATGAGAATAATAAGCTAACAAGACAACGCTGGTTTTGCATATTTTCTCCACAGCTGAGTCCAATTCTGCTCGTGTTCAACAACCCATTCATGCATGTTTAATGCTTGTGAAATGCGCTAGAAATTAATATTTTCTTCGAATCCCGTACATCTGCATAGTACAGTGGTGGTGGTGCTCCATATTAAAATATTTTGTGCATCTTGCCTTTTCTGATTTGAATACAAGCTTCGATTTCTTTTCATTTTGTGCAATATTAAAAACACGAGAATTTCATCCCAAGAGGAAAATGTAGTTCAATCGTTTTCCCCTTCGCTTTTGTATCTCCATTCGGGAATATATATATTTTATGCCAATTTGCAAATTGAAAATTCTTCTCATTCATTTTCTACACTCGTTTTTTGAGAAGCTTGCCAAACACATTTTCCATTCATTCTTGAGAATATATATTGAGTAATCCGAGTTGAATGAATGAATGAATTTTTTACAAAGGGGATACGAACGAATCCAACTCGAAAATATAGAGAACAATAAACTTTGGCTATTTCGAGTCCCAGCTTGATTTTCATATTATCCCACGACAACTCGAGAATCTTTAATGTGTTCAAGATTTCCATGTTGGTGGTCTGGTTTGGTTTTCTGAAGACTTGTGGCTTTCCCATTCAACATGGTTCTGCGATCTGCTCCCATTTTATCAATTATTTTCGCTTCACTCTCCCCAGCCCGGATCCTTCTTGACTGTGACATTCTTTGAGGGTTCCTTGTGTTCAGATATGAAAAGAAGCTTGGGAGTTTTGAACCGACCGATTCAGGGAATCGTTAAGGATGCGTATGATCTAATGTCCCTTTCAGCTTGGTTTGCCCCGTATCAAAAAATCCCATTTTTGTACTTGTCTGTGGATGGGGGAAAATATGAGAAATATTATAAGTACTGTTGTGGAGAACTTTAGCTAAATGAAAATAGATGGTAAATCACAGACTAGAGGAATCAGCTCATCTTTGTGATTCTGTACAGGGTAGGGATTGCGGCTACTAGAGGAAAGGAAAATGGAATTTGGCTGAGATACGAAATTATTCATAAGATGTAAAGGAACTAGTGGAGGAGTTGGAGATTCAAATATTAATCTTTTTAGATTCCAGTCTCCCCTAAGGAATCGCATTATAGTGTCGTTTAGCACGTGCCTATACTTTTTCTCCACAAGGAAAGGAATCGAGTGGGTTTGACGGAATCAAAATATTGAAGACTTGATTTAACTAAATTGAAAGCCGTCGTAAAAAAAGAAGCTGCTACTGCAGCCTATTGTTCCAAGTAGATAGTTTCTCGATGAATAATACGAAATATATTTAATGGTCGCAATATGCAAACCAAATACTTGAAGGAATTATTTTAAACTGTTGTATTACAGGACACAATCTAAGATTTTGTTTAGTGACATTGTCATGTTTAAAAAAATATATCAAAATATTGAAGACTTGATTTAACTAAATTGAAAGCCGTCGTAAAAAAGAAGCTGCTACTGCAGCCTATTGTTCCAAGTAGACAGTTTCTCGATGAATAATACGAAATATATTTAATGGTCGCAATATGCAAACCAAATACTGGAAGGAATTATTTTAAACTGTTGTATTACAGGACACAATCTAAGATTTTGTTTAGTGACATTGTCATGTTTAAAAAAATATTTCCAATATAAAGGGCAAAGGTTGATGGTTGGTTAGGTTAGAGAAGATGATAGTTATTCATTTATTTTTATGTCGACATACGTTAATGGAAAGCTGTAATCTGCTGATCTATCTCGAATTTAATTGTTTTAAATAAAAAAATTAGGCGGCGTGAAACTCACAAATCATAAATAAATAAAGCTCATTCAAAACTAGTAAACCACATTTTGATGTGAAATTCCCCAAGCATAATTTTTCCACAGTAAATTCACTTCACACTAATCACATGAATACGCTCCCTTGTACCTCCTTTCTAGTATCACACAACACAACAAAAATGTTGGAGAACGACTCCGCATCCCATTTACATCAATGAATGCTCAACTCCCCATCCTGATTTCATTCCTCTATATTTTTTTCTTCCAGAAGACAACACACATTTCGAAGCCATCCCTGGGAAAATCCTTGATGAGGACTCAAGTAGGATGTAATAAGGATGTAAGAGCGGAAAGATGAGGAGGAAGGCGGTCCGACTTGAAGAGTGGCGCGACATATTTGAACAACTGAACGGATAAAAGCGGACTCCGTCTTTCCTACCTTGTGGCAAAATAGTTTCATCTTCCAAACCAACCCACCACCGCGGCTCTCTTGTCTTCTCCATCAATTTTCTCCGGTGTGGCTTAAGTTGCCATCTTATTTCACGTCCTACTCCCCCCACAGGAGGAAAAAAAGGAACATTATTCTCAGAAAAGAGAGATATCTTTCCTGCTACAGCCTCAAGTGGTCCCTTCTCAAGTACGTGCTATATATACCACATCCACAACAAGAATGGGGAAAGAGGAGAAAAGCGGAGATCTGGAAAGCGTCTATGTCACGTATTGGAATCGTCTCCAGCACTCTCTCTTCCTCTCGTTTCTTCTTTTGAGTGCAGCAGCGACCACAGCTTTTCTCATCATTTCCTTCGTCTCGGGACATGTAAGTGATGTGACTACTATTTCCTACAATTTTTTTATTTCTCAATCACATTCCAGTCTTTGGACAGGTAAGAGTAAGAATTAAGCTGGGAGGAATGTATAACTTTCTGGACAAATAGAATGTTTTGCTTTTTCTTTTTCCTGTAAAAAATTTCCCCTTTCAGTTCATTTGTGAATGAGGAGGTAAAACAGGAAACTTATATTCAGACACGTACCTCTTTCCCCCTCTCAATCAGATTTTGGAATGGACAGATTCCCACGGCAAGAGAGATTTGAAGTTTTCTCCAAGTAACTTTTACCTCTTGAGTGAAATGTAACGTGAGGAAGATGCTAGTGCATATCGAGTGGAAATAGGAAAATATAAAGCCTTTTAACAAGTATTTTTTCTCTAAGCTCTCATCCCTGAATGGCTAGAGGAGGAAGTAAGATAACTTGACATGGGTTTACTTTCTCCATGTTAAGGGGCTAGCCAAGTGCTGTATAATTAACAGGATAAAGATGATGGCTGGAAGGCATCTATAAGAGAAAATGCTGTGGTGTGGATTTTATTCTTGAGTTACATGTACCCTCACACAGTCAACAAGACAAGAGTTTTTTACCTTCCTTTTTTGAGGAGGAAAAGAAGATAAAGTTTTTTACAGATGTTGTCAAGTGGAACAGAAAGCTATCTCTGGATGTAAGTCAGTATCGCAAGAGTTTTTTTGCTACAAAGTTATCTGAAAAAAGAGAACATTGGTGGTGGCACTATAGAGGGGAGAGAAAATGGGATTGAATTTCAAGAGAGGACATTATACCTTCGTGGAGTAAATTCACCAGAAAGAAAAGAATGGGAAGACTTTTAGCTCGATTTGAGTCGAACCAAGACATTCCATTCAGGGAAAAGTAGGCTTGTTTTCGTATTTTACATTGAATTACACTACAACCCTGGGAAATTACGGTAATGTCTTAGCCAAAAGTTGCGAGAGAGGATGATTTTTAAGACGAGGGGGATTTTTTATAGAAAGGATATTACGAAAAGACATTTTCTGGGAATTAGATTGAGATCTTCCAAAGTTGGGAAAATTCCTGATCCGGATTATTTTATGAGCTTGGCAGAAATAAATGGAGAAGAAATTAATCTTGTGTTTTATTTTTTTCTGCTTTTTTGCAGGATGTTGTCTCTTCAACGGCTCAGGTGTCCATCGCGATTGTGGCATTGGTCATCTTGCTTGGAGTCTTTTTGGCAGGACAGTTTCCAATATTTCAACAACATGCTTTCTCCTTTGGTCTATCATTCTTTGTGATTTTGACCTTATCAGCGACAATATTTCTAACGGCTCATGTATCCTCTCCATGTCGGCCGGCGGATCATCTGGTTCCAGTATTTATTTTGATCTTTGCAATCAACACGATGATGCCGCTACCCAGGATTGCTGCTTTGGTGGTCTCTCTGGTGCTTGTGGTGGTGCACCTTTTGCTGGCTACTTTGTTATCGGATGAGTTCACGGAATCTCTGGGAAGACAGGTAAAGAATATATTTGAGGTTTAGCATCTGGGGAAAAATTATGAATAGGGTTTTTAATGAGTAAATATGAATGAAAATGTGGGTTGAGGATGTGCAGACAAGCAGATGATATGTTGAGGCATGAATCAAGTTCTTTATGTTTTCTGACGGCTGTACTCATAACTGTCTTTTTTGTATCCTTTTATGAAAAATCTTGTTATGAAATGTATTGAGGATTATTTGAAAGGATGAACTTTACGTAAGAAAAACAACAATTTCCACTTGAATTACTCATTTCGAGGTTGGCGATAGGATCTGCTGAGAAAGTGGCATCTGGAGTGGAGAGGCAAATGTCCTTCCAAGGAATTGCTTCTGTATCGCATATCCTTTATAAATATTTGATACGTATCAACGAGAAAATCCAAGTTCCGTGGAGTTGTTTTCTATTTTCGGCGAAAAAGCATGTTTTCCAATCACAAAAGATTGGCAAGTGGAACACTCTTGGAGAGTGTTAAGGTTTGCTGTGGAGGAAGTGGGGTTACATGGGTTTATATATTTTTGAGAAGAATGCGTTCGGAAATGGGATGGATGGAGTTTGCATATCTTTCAATTTCCCTATTGAATTCTTCCTCCCTTGAGGATTCACAGCGGAAGACGTTTTTTAGATGGGTAGAGTTGGCTGCCTTTTCTTATCATGGAGGAAAAGCGAGTGTGATGAAGATTCGGTGTTCGGAAGTAGTTTGGTAGGAACATTTTAAGGATCATGTAAATTTTGGATGCTTTCTTGCAAAATTCAATCCAGCTGTGGAGAAGAAAGAGAAGGGTCGCTTGTCGTGTTACCATTAGAGAGGTATAGTTTCCCAAGGGAAAAACAAGGAGATTGAGCTGTCGAGAGGGAAAAACTGGGGTGAAATGAATAAGAATGGATGACGGTAGGGAATATACGTAAAATTGACTGAAAATAAGTATTGTGCATAGAGTCATTCAGGGCAAGGGCAATGGAAAGTCACATATTATTTCATGTAATATTTTCAAATCTAAACCTCCTAAGAATACTACATTACATCTAGCTGAACAAGTTGTGCTAATGCTCACATTAATTTATTTTTGGCGTCTAAATAACAAAGATCAAGGAATAATGGTCACTTCTACGAAATATTATTTTCTATTGATTACAAATATCAACAATGAGATCAAATCTATTAAGTGATGAAGCAGCGAATGAGAGATCTGAATGATTGAGAAACCACTTTCTTCACATAAATTAATGATTGGCGTTAAAACACGAAATTCCATAAAATGGTTGATTTTGAATCTTTGAAAAGACCTGAAATCGTTAGTTAATTTAAGTTAATTCCCTTTATAATTTAATTTCAATTCTTAAGTTTTTCATCACATTATTCATCTTATCTGGCAGAAGTTTAAACGAACTTTAAATCATTCCGATTTTCCATTTAAGAAATAGTATCTGCACAGTGAGTAGGTATTCCAGTAGGTAATTAACATCCCATCCCAAAGATAGATAACAACACTAGCAGTGGAAAACAATACAACTGAACTCACATCAGGTTCAAAATAAGAGATTAACTTTCACTCTCCCTCTTTCTCTTAATGAGAATGCTTGCATCCCTTTTCCCCTGTATCAGCAATCATGATCATCACTAATGTAAGTTCATACAAGAGCCTTATGTCTTTCTGCTAACGAATATGAAAAATGCAAATTAGAATGAGCTACCGTTAATCACTTTCTTTTAAAAGCGTGTGTCTTCCAATGATCAAGGCTCAGCTTGAAATGTCTCTACAACTTATGCCTTAAAATTTCATACAGAGCAATATGGATACCTACTCCCTGTAATTTTCATCCAAGTGTGAATGCCCCTTTGAAAATGCATCTCCAACAACCGGTGACTCCACGGTATTCAAGTAAACTCCAAAATCTCCCGCCCCATTTCGACTTGCAAGTTTTCCAAAGGAAATTGAAAGAGATTACTGCCCCATGAGCAGCCAAGATAGTTGAATTAACACGTGTATAAACGACTTAGGAACCTTAAGAATCAATGTTCCCAAAGGTATATCTCCCGCATGAAAATGGCCACTGCAGTAATTCAGATGGATTTGTAATGAGGTCGGGGACTAGGATGTCTCTTAACTTTCAACCCAGGCCTGTGCTTTAGGGTTAACGCGTAGTGCAACAGTAAATAGAAAATGTCTCTGTGTAAAAAAAGAAGCTTGCCATCTAAAAAAGCATTTCCAAGCTATTCTCTGAAAAACCCACTCCAAAAGTACATTATTACCCCATATCTGTGTATATTGTTTAGAGAGTGCGTGTTCCACATTTTTTCTCTGTATTCTTCACAGGCTTTAGCAAGCTGAGTATTCCTGTTAGCGCGCAGGACTCATCGCTGGAGCGTACCACCAGCGTTGAGTCGAGTTGCCAAAATCCAATTCTTTTCTTCTTCTTTCTTTCTGATTCACTCGAATGCATCTCAATGAGGAGTCGACAAGTTTTACGAGGGGCACAAAATGACATACAAGAAGGGCAATTTATTCTCTCGTAATTTTATGGATGTCACTATGAGTTCTTTTCAGAATGTGGAATTCCAGTGTTGAAATAGTGGTGGGTATTTAATAATAAAAAAGTGTAGATTCGTAAAGATACTTGAAATGGTTCATTTTATGCTTCTATTTTTTCCCTTTTTTCATGAGCAATAAAACTATCCATTTTCCTTTTCCATTATCTAAATCCAACTATTAAAATGCGCTAAGGTGTCTGCTCCAAGAGATGTGGGAAAGCTTTTTATTTCTTAGAAAAAAACGTTCTTCTGGGAAGACTATTCACTGGAGAAAGTGGCGTGGCTTTCATTAATTATTAGCTCGCAAAAGTGTTTGAAGTGCGAGCTTATGAAATTGTCTGCGCCGTCTGTGTGTCTGTGTGTGTGTCTGTGCACATTTAACTCACTTTCTTTAGAACTCAGTGTTTCCAGG
>JAHZNA010003612.1:0-25381 GCA_027743935.1 Sinodicranocentrus sp. ZH6 | reverse complement strand
TGTTACCAGTTACCGTTTGTTACCACTAAATGCAAGGTGCCCTCTGGCCGTTTATTACCGTTTGTTACCGGCCACTTTCGTTACCGTTTATTACCACCTACCATGACTGATTCCAACACAACAGCAGCTGAACGAAGAATATTCCGATTCGAATTCGAAGAAACAAATGTGACGGCGAATTTTGCACATTATCAATCAAACAATTTATGTCGGCGTAGTGTTGGAAGGGACCTGAAGGAAGCTAATCTAAGGGACCCGCAGGGGCCGCAGGAAGGAAGCTAAGCAGCAAGAGGATACACATATTAAATGGCGTGAATAGTATTTAAATCGCTGTTCAAACTGTTGCTATTGGTACGTGAATCCATGACCATTATGAAATCATGAATGTGAAGTCATTCCATTTTCTATGAATTTTAATTTTATATCCATCATCGATAATCTACACATTCGCGCACTTGTCGCACAGATCTTCAACATTACCGAGACATTTTGTGAGTTTTGGGAATACCTGGAATTCTAGTGGTTTTCCTGTTGAGAAGATGTCGGACGTTGAAGAGTATGAAGGAGAAGACGCAGGAGAGGGAGGATTAGTTCAAAACAATCCAATCGGGGTAGGTTTTATATTTTTGATTAAGTTTCCATAAAGAACGCTATAATTATCGTTATTGTTAAGATTGCTGAAGGTTTGCCTTCATTTCTAGGAATATTATGGAGGACGCAATGACAAAAACGAGAGACACGGCAGAGGTCGTGCTGTACTTCCAAATGGAGACTTATATTTGGGCTGTTATTTCCGTGGCAAGCGATATGGACTGGGGGTTTACCGGTACAAAAATGGAAACGGAGCTCGCTACGGTGGTGACTGGGTTAATGGAGGGAAGCATGGATGGGGGACGATGTAACTTTTTAACAATTTCAATAACATGAGAATTATTTCCGGCTGTACTAATTTTATGACATTTTTGGTAGGTATTTTCCTGACGGAAGTCAATACACAGGAAGCTGGCATAAAGGAATGATTCACGGCTGGGGTGTGTACATATACAACAACGGGGATGAGTATGAAGGCTGGTGGTATATGGGAGTGAAAAATGGAAGGGGGATTTACAGAACGAAATCTTCAAGCGAAAAGTTCATCGGGACTTGGCTCCTTGGATTGCGACATGGGAAAGGGATGTTGATCCGACAAGAGCATCGCTACATTGGCAATTGGCATAATGACGTGGTAAGATTCCCATCACCTTCTTAAATTTGATCAAGTCAGGAAAATATTAACTTATTTTTAAATAGCCACGTGGTCCTGGAGTCTACGTATTTCCTGACCTCGGAGTGGAGCAACATGGGCGCTACACAGTGGTGAAATTGCAATCGGAAAATGTCGATAAGTATAAACAGCTCGGATACCAAGTTCTCAATATGAGAGCGGGACCACCTCCAATGAACCCTTTGGATGTGGAGAAGAATACAAGAATGGCGTTATCAATGGTTGATATTTCTTTTAAAATGAATACATTTATGGCACTAAAGAGATTTTTAAAAGGAGATGAATGTTTTTGTGCCATTTTTTAGGATGGCTTATATGGTGGTCTAATGCCAGAGGGGGAAATGGAAATGCCAATAGAATCTCGGTCAAATCCCGCTGATCCTTCAGCTCAAGAAGGTCAAGGCGACGCTGCTGCAGAAGCCGCAAGGAAAACTGCAGAGGAGGAGGCGCGTGAAGCTAAAGTGATTCAAAAGTTGAGAGAGTTCATTTCGATCGAGTTAGAATCTCAAGAAACTAACCCTGTACCGGTTGCTCCAGTTTGGAGAGCTGTGCAGATGACAAAGCTCATCACAAAGTATCCTGATGAGACAGTTCCTCCACCACCGATTCCGGAGACTCCTATGCCGGAAGTTGAAGCTGGTGGTGATGATGAGGTAAGTAAAGGAGTAGAAAGAAATGAGTGCCAATGAGTGGAAGTTTTCAAGTTTTACAATCGTTTTTCCCCCTAGATTGATCCGGAAAGCTTGAAAAAATCAGCTAAAGATGAAGACGAAGAAATTCGCCAGTCCAAAATTCTGGCAAGGACTCATCAACTTGGAGAGATTTATGCCGGTTCTGGAGTGTGTCAATTACCCTTGGCGAAAATCCGCTGGCCAGATGACTTCATTCCGCCGAGGACATTTTCTAAAATTACCGTTAGCACTATTGAAGAATTCAAGAGTGTCGTGGAGAGCGTTGCCCCTCAACTGGAGCCTTTGGATATTCAAGCGATAATTGCAGCAAATCTGTACAAAATTATGTCTGACTTGAGAATAAGTGGCTATTCCTTTCTAACTTTGATTTGTTGTTCAGTCACGTGTTCAAAGGTGCCGGTATCAACGTCAGCGATAAGTGGAAGGACTGTTTAGGAAATGAAACTAGAATGTGCAAATATTGACATGAAAGGTGGTCCGGATGAAAAACGGAAGTCAAGCAGTGCCCGGGGCAGTCATCGCTATTCCGAAGGTGAAGAACTCCTTGGCGAAGTGATTGACGGTGCGACAGCAGCTGCCGCAGTTTACGACGCAATTGACGGTGGTACAAGGGGAAGCCTGGGGAGTAACAAAGGTAGAGCAAGTGGCGATAATAGGGCTAGTGGGGAAGGAAGATTAAGTGAAGACGCTGACGTTCAGCGAGGAAGAGCAAGTGGAGGGGAAACTGAAGATGAATCTTATTCCAATGCTGTAATTAAAATCGTCTTGAACTTTTATAAATCAAATAAATGAGGTCAGTTTCATCCTCTAATTTTAAACGACTGATTTAAATTTTAGCAACCGACCACTACCGGAGGAGAAACAGAGGAGGAAGATTATGACGATGATTATTAAGCATTAGTGAAATCTTTCATTGAGGTCCTATAACGTCCTTTTTCTAAGCTGTTTTTTATGTATAAGGGATTTGCGTATGCTTTCTAAAACTCTAAAATACAGTCACAATTTGAAATAAAATGTGTACAGTTGTAATGTAATTGAGTAGGTTTGACGGAAATAATTATCACAATGACATGATTTATTTTATGCTTATCGGTAGTCTGCTTTTCATACAAGTCGATAACCCCATTTGTATCTAGTTACCATCGGAATGTGTCACTTGACCGGAGATATCATATGATATACAATTTCCCTTTTCGATATACTTGTTCATCTCCATATCGGCATCACTTCGTGAAATATTACGTTAAAGTCTTTAAGTAGCATGTTTCCAATCCAATCCCAAATTCCAAAAGTTATTTCAAAATTCTAGTGACTTGCTTGGGTTCCCTGTTCAGAAAAAAATTCTACTGAAAAAAATTCTCATTTGACATTTGAAATTGCAATGGACTGGGAGGATGAGAGTTTACAAGATAAAGTATTCCGATTGGTAAAAACTTGTAACATGATAATGATAAGTGATGATAATAAACTAGCTGAGATAATCAAATTATACCTAACCAATCTATCGTCGTCATTATCGTATTTAGTTCGGAACAAAAATATTCCATTTAGCGTGTAACCTTGACCCTCATCCAGAATCCACTCTCGTCAAAACCGACCCTCACTACCGTCCCTCTCCAGCATATACCACAATCCGTTCTTGTCGTCTTGTATCAACGTTTTGGAATGACACCATCTCTGAAGCTCTTCACAATGCTGAGAAACCTGTTTTGATAATTGATCCAGTGTCATATTTTGACAAGCATGGAATGAACGCAAACCCTGAGGGAATATTAAAAGTAATAAAAATCCTTTCTGAAGGAAGAGAAGAGCTAAACAAATCGGATTTTTCGGATTTGTCCCTTCCCCAATTAAAGCTTCATCTCCCATCAGCTTTTTTCTATAAAGAAGTCGAAAACTATTTCCTTCACTCGTGGAAATCTTTCGAGGAGAATTTACTCGAGATCCAGTTTGACTTTCCAGTAGATTCTAGTATGAGCTTTGAGTGGCCGGAAATAAATTTGAATTCCCTGCGCAAGCTTCACATTAAATGCACTTATGACGCCAAAGGCGTCCCATTCCTAACTCATGGGTGGCCCTTGAATCCTGAAAATACAAACTATATGAAGTTTGTACAGAAAATTTTAAATGGTTCGAAAAATCTGAAAAGTTTCGCAATATCCTGCTACAATCCTACCTTCGTGCCGAATCTCGGGAGATTATCTTTACCAGCGGGGATAAAACATTTGGATTTCCCTCTTATCAACATTTCCGCACCGGAAGTGGAACGACTAAAAGCGGAGAATTTGAATGGGGACTGTAAGCGTGTAAAACAACTAACGATTCGAGTGCTTATTCACGGCTTCAAAAATAGCGACACTGGAGACTTTGCAACATTTCTTGTAGAAAAGTATAGAAACTCTGTGGAGGAGCTGGAGCTTCTGGTTTCCGGGAGGGAAATCGATTTCAATAATTTTTTGCACATGAGAACCGACGTGACTAAAGTGGAGATTAAATACCCTCTGAAAAACCTAAGACGGTTATGGATGTACGGGGCTAACTGGGAGATTTCTGGAATCCAAAGTTATCAAGTTTTCCCTTCTTTGAAGCAACTGGTTTTGTTAACGATCTCGAGAAAAAGTCAAATTGAAGCTTTTTACAAATCCCGTTCGGATACTGTGCAAGTTCTAGCCTTATCATTTTACGATGGTATGATGCCCCCAGATGTTATTCTCGGATTTTCTGAAAATCTTCCGAGATTGAGGGAACTCGGTGTGGTGCTTCAAGAGACTGGAGAACAGTTGCAAACTTGCGTTTATAAATTTAAGATGTTGAAGCTGTTACTGATTGTGTACACCGGGAGTACGAGAGAAGCTTCAATTGACTTGCTCCAGTCGGTCATTACTGGAATTCCAGTGGAAGAAATTGAGCAATTAAGAAGGAAAGAGAGGGAAATCGAGGAAATTATGAAAGTTCACGGGGATTCTAAAAGCTTGAGGAAGTTACAAGGTATAACTGAAAATATTTTTTCACTGAAGAAATAACTGGTAGCGTGGCAGTTAAGTTAACAAATGAAGAACTTTTTTAAAAAAATTAGACTTGGAAGACTTTCAGTTGACTATAATGGGGAGAGTAGATGCAAAGATTGACGCTTCCCTCATGCTCCAGACTACGTTTTTTCGGATGCCGAAACTCAAACGATTAATTTTATCAGAAAGAACGCTTGAGGTAAAAGTTGCAATTTTCACGAATGCATTTAACTTTCTTTTATCATTATTGAGTGTTAACGTCTACAGATTTTTTTCTCTCTCGTAGATATCCGAAACCTATAAAGATTCCATTCAGACGGAGAACCGATATGGCTTAAATATAAAATGGAAATAAATAAAATTAGGAATATATCCAATAATTCAATCGAATCTAAATAATTTAATCTGTGGAAAATGCAAACCATTAAAATTTATTTCAAATTGACTTTTGAGGAACAAGCAAAAAAATATTGGGTCGAGCTTTCATTTTAGGTATATCGTCCAAACGCCAATGGATTTAGTATTTATTAGAAATGCCGATATAGAAAACTTATGCATCAAATTTTCCACTATGCAAGCTATAAAAGAAAGATAATACCACATACCACTGAATATATTACCACCAGCAGACAAGCCAATATATTTAGCTTATACTTGACTATGTATAAAGAACCTTCTATATACATCTTGCCTATAACTAAAATTGTGTCATTCATATTATGTATTTTGTATTACGCGTTTAAGGCATAAATATCTATATCAGTTTTATCCTCTCTGCAACCATTTGAAACATATACGGACACTACGGACGGAATACGGATAAAATAGGGAAAGAGTTTGAGTATACTATTTTTGTGCAGTGCAAAGTTTTATATGTGGATAAGGATAGGGATTTTAGGGATGTACATAGTACATTGCTTGTTGTGCACTTATGTGTGTTTTTGGAATGTACTTTTTAGTGTTTGTTTTCATTCTTGGACGCTCGAAATAAAATGTGAATGAGAAAATCTAGGCAAGTAATAGCCTTTTTAAGACGTTCAATGTTCACTGTTGAAAATGTTCAAAGTCTTGTACAACTTGTGACACTTGTTGGAGTTGTGGAGAAAGTGAAAGTAAGTATTTTAAATTGAGCAGACATTGTGTAAAGTAAATCCTCCTCAAATTCAGTGAACTAGTATTAGCTGTTAGCACGTGTGTGAGAAATTTGGATCAGATCATCTTTCAAATACAGGTGGGTTATTGGATTTGTAATCTTTAATAATCAGGTAGGATGTAGGATGTTAAAATCTTAAATTGTAATTGTATTTCTTTAACTCTTTGTTGTTTACATAATTAGTGTTTTTTTTCTGTACGAGGTAAAATGAGAATATTTAAATTTTTTAATTGTATAAATTGTTAATATTTTTCAGAAATGTAGCCTTAACTGGAATTAAGAATGAATCCCGAGGTGGTAAGCATCTCTGGAGAAGCTCGAGTTCAACTCTCTGCCAGCCAAGTTGAACAAGCTCAACAACAACTTCAGCAATTGCAGCAGCAACAAAATCTCGCCCAAATGTTACCTGGAGGAACACTAATTTCTCAACCAGCTGCTGCATCTCAAGCAGCTGGGAATCAATTAGTAAATCAAGGCCCACCTCCGCAACCTCCAGTAGTTCACAATAATCCGGTTGAAGTAACGGAAACAGCTCGAGGAACTGAGTTGCTCGCATTCTTTAAGAAATTCAGAGAACGAGAAAAATATTGTGATGTCATACTACACGTTCAAGGCAAAGAGTTTTACGCCCACAGAGCGATTCTCGCAGCGTCTTCGCCGTATTTTGATTCGATTTTTCAAACAAGGTCTATACATGCCGGGAGCAAGTCGAAAGTGACCCCTGCTTCAACTTTGAGTGGGGCGGCGAAGCACTGGGCGAGGTGTAATAAATATGGAGAAGGGATTTGTGAAAGTTTAGTGATAAGTTGTCCAGACCCGGAGATATTCTTGTCATTTTTAAATTACATGTATACTGGGCAAATTCAAATGGACAAGAATAATGTTGGAGAGTTGATGCGGCTGTCGAATCACTTTTTAATGAATAAGTTGAAGACTTACTGTGCCCAGTATTTGGAGAGGTTTATTGACTACGAGAATTGCTTACAGATGAAAGAAATCGGAGAAAAGTTTAACGTCCTAAGTTTAACCAAAGCAGCTACTTCATTTGTTCAGACTCATTTAGCTGAAGTGATTAATCATGAAGTGATGATGGAATTGAGTCCAAAACAGGTAGAGTCTTTCGTGACAGAAAAGGCGTGGTCGATCCCACAAGATGTTGCTGTGAAGTTTATGAGTCGATGGGTGTACCACGATCAGATTAATAGAGAGAGGGATTTTAAGCAGTTGTTATTAAATATTGAGTGGACGACGATGGAACCGAATGTAATTGTGGAGTTTATTGACCAAGAACCGTTGTTTGGAACGAGTGAGAGGAGTTTCTATTATGTTTTGCATAGTTTAGCAGAGAAAGGAATACAAGTGCAGAAATATGAAGAGATATATCAGGCTCTGCAGCAGAGATTTGGACAGGTGAAAATCCTGAAAATACTTCCAAAACTGCTTTTGAACCAAGTTTTTAAAGATATTACTAAAATACGTGTGTGTGATTTTGTAGGAGCCGGACCAACCCCTAGGTTTAAATGATAACCTTCTTCAGATGGCTTTCAACTCAGCAATGGAAGGACTTCCACCAAACTTGAACGAGGTAAAAGGAGGGACTAAATTCTAAACAATGCTTTCAAAGGCAAAGTGTAATTTTATAACGAATGATTTTTTTTACAGAAATGGGGCAATGAAAATGACCCTTCTTCTGGAAGACGAAAAATTAGAAGTATGTAGATTGATTATTGTAAATATATTTTTATTAATATGTAGGACATGAAGTTTATGAATCGTCTAAAATGTAAAATACATTTTTATGGCTCTTGTACAGAACTTAGTTTGGAGCAACGTCGAAAAAAGATATTAGCTAGAATACAAAGAAATCGTGCAATTAGAAAATGGGTTACTGTTCGGCTTGACAAGCCACGAAGTTGGAAACTAGGAGAAAATGAAATTGTAGCTGATAGCAGCGGAGACGAAGAGTGTGATCCAATTCAAACGGATGGAAGCTATCGTTGTCATATATGTCCGTTTTTTACCAAAAAAGTTTCCCGCTTGGAAAAGCACCTTGCCTCTATTCATGCACATGATGTAACGTATAGATGTTCGGAATGTGGGTTTACTTGTAAATGGAATCGAGAGTATTTTCTTCACATGAAAACTCATTTCGATGGACCACCCTATAAATGCAGTGATTGTAAGTGGAAATCGGGGTAAATATAGCAAAAGTTCTTTCAATGATGAAATTATCTATAAATGTGTTTTCTTTTTCTACTGAACATTTACAGGTGAATTTAATTGTAACAAAATTGGAACGCTGATTGCCCACAAAATGACCCATATCGATTTGAAGCCTTATTGCTGTACCGAGTGTGAATTTAAGAGTAGAACAAAATCTAATCTTGCTGTCCATTTAAAGACTCACAATAGCGAGAAACCTTATCGATGTAAGTGTCGTCCGCTCGTTTAGTAATATCTTGTCAAACAAACAAATTTTTTATTTGGTGGAATTTTTATCAAATTTTCAGGTGGAATATGTGGGCGCAACTTTGCCTCTAAGAATTCTTTAGACCAACATAGCGTGGGTCACAATACTGACAAAACGTATGCTTGCTCCCAGTGCCCATTTTCTACCAAGTACCTCAACCACTTCACTAACCACAAAAAGTCTCATCATTTAGCTGGAAAGAAAGGACGGGGTAAGTCTTTCTACTTCCGTTTTCCCGTCGTTTAAATCGGAATTTTAAAAAATGATTGTTTTTCAATTCATTTCAAGAATTGTACAAATGTCAAGATGCTTCTTGTAAATACACAACGTCGAAAAAGTCCCAACTGGATTCTCACATGAGATCCCACGCCGGTGTTAGACCTCATGTTTGTGGAATTTGTGGACGAAGGTTCCTCGAAAAATCCCACCTTGTTCGTCACGAAAGGATACATTTTAATGAAAGGCCGTTCAAATGCGAAGAGTGTGACTACGCCTCCACCCGTCGCGATAAACTTAAAGAGCATAAAACTCGCCACCACGGTGTAAACGCTTCTGCCAAGTCGCCGTATAAACCTAGACCTCATAAAAGTGGGACTAGTAGTGGCAGCAAATCTGGAGGGAGTGGGAGTGAACAATCTCAGCAGCAAAGTTCCACTCCACAGCCTCAACAGCAGCAACAAACCCAAGTTCAACAACAGCAGCAGGCGACACAGCCCCAGCAGCAACAATCCCAGTCAGTTGTGTACGCCAAGAAGTCGGCTGTTCAGCAGCAGGTACTTATATTGTTTTAAATTAATAGCGAATTTAATTGGAGAACATTAAGAATTTAAATTTTGATTTGGAAGGTTCAAGCCCAACAAATCAGTCAGCAGCAATTACAACAGCAAGATATAGGTGTAGCAGCTTCCTCTGGTAATGCCAGTGGTGAACTAGAGTTTATTCTTCCGCAATCACTCACCGATGGATCGGGGACCACATTTGCCCAGATTTCTGGAGCGTCTGCCCTGGAACTTCAGCAGTTAGCTAATGCTGGCGTTGTACAACTTCGACAATACCAAACGGTAGCATTTTCTTGAGCTTATTATTATTATTAATCAAAATTCTTCACTAATCAAGAAAGATAAACGATTTGATAAGTTGTGCATGACAAAGTCGATTTTCCCCTACACCCTATAAATTGTTTTCAAACTTGAGTACTGCATTGCATGAAATTCTTATCCATTTATGCCACGCCAATATTAAGCTTTGTCATGAATCTGTTCTATTTTTCTTCGACGGTGGGAAGGAGTGGTGGTTTGCGTTTTTGACTTCTACTTTTTACTCATATGAAGTCGCTTAAAATACTCTTCACTTGATGAAGAAATAAACTTGAGCATGTCGTAAATCTCCTAGTTGCTCCCTTGCAATCACCACTCCATTTTGAGCGACAAACCACCATAATCGAATGGCTTGTTCTGTTCTTCTAATAAGACCTCTCAATCTGGCCCTGTTGCTCCTGCTGTTTCTTCCTCCCCTATTGACGTTCAGTTTGTTTCTGGTGGGAGTGGGCGGAAATCTGGAAAATCTCGTATTATTCTGGTGCAGAATAAACCGGATCTCCAGGTTGCTCAAACGTTAGCATCTATTCCGACCTCTATGACGGCCCAAGAATTGCAGCGGACGTTGGGTATCAAGTTGGAGGATCTTCAAGCGCAAGGGATTATTGGTATTCAGCAAGGTGGCACGACAAGAGCGATTAAATTGGAAGATCTCGCTGGAGGAAATGTCCAAGTGGCTACGGCACAGTCCCTGAATTCACAAAGTGTTTCACAGGTAAAGTCGATTTTCATTGAATGATCTCCTACTTTCCTTCTGTTCGAAATTGACTTGTGTTTTTGCTATAGGGATTGGCGTCCGGTGCCCTTCGAGTTCAACACCAAGGAACAACCATGATTCTCGACGCTGCCCAACTCCAGCAATTAGCTCAAGCAGCAGCTGCCGCGACCGGAAACTCAGCTGCTTTTGAAAGAGGTATGCCCATCACAATTACCACCCAAGGCGGTTCCATCAACGCAAGCAGCATAACTGTCAACACTCAACAATCTCAAGGAAATCGTGGAAGCTCGGGTCAGCAAACTGGTGACGGTCAGAGTGGAGATTTCGGGATACAAAATCTATTTTGCTAACCATCCTTTTCGCCTTTCATTTTACACACTGACCAAAAATTCTATGGAATTTATCTACAACGAAATAAATAATAGTCTGACTTGTCAGATGACAGAAAAAGACAGTTTGGTGTATAGTAAATGGTTGTCTTGTTATTTTTCCTGTTCGAAGAATTTGTGTACAAGTTTAAATTTATCAACAAATCATATCTCAAAAATAGGTTTCCTGTATTTAAATCAACAACTGAACATAGTATGTTAGTTAATTGTGTAATAATTATATATATTAACTATATACAACGACCACTTTCAATAAATATTCTTATATATCTCGGCGTGATAATACATTTAGATCAAACATTTCCAGGAAGGTGGAGCAGTATCCTAAATTATCCTAAACTTGTAAAGCAATCTAGCTAATTAAAGTCTTCTATATAACTATAACGGCTAAATGCAAAAACTTGATCTTGTCTCAGTTACACATATTCCAAAGATTACTTGTGGCACGGACGCAAGTATGTACTTGTAAATTTCCCTTATTTTCTAAAATACTAGATAACACTAAGATGATAATTAAATTAATGCATGATATTTTGTTTGATTTTAATAAATTAAAGGAAGTAGTAATACCCATATATGTCTATTGTGTTTTGGAGCACTATAGCGTTACACTAGCGGAACTCCGATTTATATTGATATGAGGTAAATGATCAGATTAAAACGGAGCTGTTTATGACGATGTGTTAATTAAGTACATATATTTACGGACATTGCATAAGGAGACTGATAATGCGTTGTGGGAAGGACTTAACTAAGTCACTGATCACAAAAATGGAGGGCAGATTACTTTCAGAAAGAGTTCAAGACCAAACATGCTATCCTCCTGTGCGTACGATATGGCCAGCATTTTATGTCCTTGAACGGGAACTGAAAGAAAGGCACCAAGTCCTGTTGACAAAGGTGGATGGATCTACGGTAGCGAGAAGTAGACGATGAGGAAGAGGATAACTGCGATCACGGCGAGAAGAATGATTATCCAAATTTTTTTCTGAAAAAATAATAATTTGGATTTTTAGAAGACCGAGAAGTAGACAATTAGAAAAAGGATAACTGCGATAACGGCGAGGAGAATGATTATCCAAATTTTTTTCTGAAAAAATAATCATTTGGATTTTAGAATTTGCCAGTAATAGATAATGAGTAAAAGGATAACTGCGATAACGGCGAGGAGAATGATTATCCAAACATTTTTATGGATTTGGATTTTTAAATATATTGTGTATTTTGATGATAACGTTTAATTGTAAAATTATTTTCTGAGGTAGAATTACCTTTCTGGCCTTTGTTTGTAGAACCTGCGCTTGGGTCAATTGCACACGTGCTTTCTCAACGTATTCTTGGGTGCCTGACACGTGGGTTTCTATTCTATCGATTACCTCCCCCTGGATTTTTGGAGGTTGGAAAAAATGGCGGTTTAGAAATTCTTTAAATGCACAAGTGAAATTACATAATAATGTTGAATTTTGAATTCTACAATTTTTCAGAAATCAAAACATTATAAATTGAGCATACGATAACACATCAGAATATTTTGAGAAATTATACGTACTCCTTGTGTAAAAATTGAAAAGTTTCCTTGCTCGATCATGTCCTCCACATCGTCTTCGGAGAATTTAGAACCCGCTTCATAGGAGTTTAAGAATAGCATTGGTCAATATCCAAGCTAAGGTGTATTAAAGAGTTTACAACTTAAATGTGCAAAACTTACTAATTTCTAACTGCCGCTTTATACGAGCTTTACATCTATCCCTGTATTCGGTCTGTGCATGCTGATACTGGTTCATGACATCAATAAAGTTCCGCAGAAGAGCGGAATGTTGCGTTTTTCGGATTCTTACTGACGCTGACGTTTTATCCTCTTCTTCTGCTTTATTATTTGCCTTTTCCATATCTGCAATAAAAGTGCACAAAATAATTAAACGATGATGAATTAAATGGAACTTACAATTAGAACAGAAAAGGAAAGTTCACAATTACCTTTTAATTTCGCACGGATTACTTGCGAGCTCGTTTTAATTGTTGACATCAAATCATCCAGTTCAGCTTTTTTTCCTGTCAAGAAAACAAACGTGTGTTTATGGGGGAAAAATCAGGAATTTAATGATGCTTACTACCGTTACTACCAATATATATATTTCCTTACTTTCGTCTGGGATTGGAGTTGACAAAATTTTACTGTGAAGGGCCTTCACTTTGTCTACATCAGATTTCACATCTTCCGTAAGCTTTTTGATATCTCCAACCTGTCATTATTGCATGCAAACAAAACTAATTAATATTTTGCATAGGAATGAGCAATGCATATTTGAGCGTTGAGTGCAATAACATCGCCTACCTGATTAAAAAACGAGTCTAAATCATTGTCTAGTGTCTGCATTTCAATAACAACAGTTCCATTAGTTGAAGCATCTACTGCCCCATCCCTATTTGTTGGGCTATTGTTTGCATCTCCTCCTCCATCCGTGATGTTTGCCTGAAACCACAGATGACAAATTAAAATATGTACCCCCACGTGATTTAGACATTTCAATAGAAGATCCAACTGACAATGCGTCGGGATTTCACAAAGGACAGAAACGGCGCAACAAGTGGCTTATTGATTTTGCCACATTTGACCACACGCAATAAATATATGTGCCATGCTTTTTGTTTTCCTATTTCCTTAGACTGATAAAGGGTTCTCCAGAGAAAATTTTCATTTTCCACAATTTAGAATAAAAATAAATATTACAAAAGCTTTAGCTTACCTTCCGGCGGAACTCGGCCAAACGATCTCTAGTCATCGTGATTCCAATTTGAAAACCGTTGACGGTTATTTTACATTTACAGTTAAGATTGAAGGAACTCCTTTTAAAGCAGTTGAATCAGCACTGACTGAGCACTCGCACTCCACAATTATGCGTTGACTAGTAAAACTGTAAGAATTTAGCACTACTCCGGTCGATTTTAATCACAATTACACAAATTACATCACTAGTCACTTCGCCAACTTTGTATATTTCTATAAATAGGTGTGTTATAGTTGATATTTTGATATTTATATATGTTTAATCTTTCTGTCACGGCCAGCTGCAAGTAGAGATTTTTTATCGGTGATTGCTGGTCAGCTGTTCAATGTTTTTTGTCGTCAGTCGCGTGAGACATCAAGTCACAAATTAATTTTTCGCCATTCACTAGAATTTTCTGCTTCAAGATTTATTTTTTGTTTTTTATGTTAAACTGTGATGCACTAAAAAATCAGAAAGCAAAAATAAGCAAAAAATTAAACAGAATCACAAAAATCTCAGCTGGACATTCAACATTGGATTTAGGAATTCTTACAAAATATTTTATCTAAATTCACATAACCATATCCATTATTACGTGATTTTTAAAAAATAATGTAAACTACCAATACACGTACGGTTCAACTCACGGTAAAATCTCTACCAATTTTGTAAAAAGGTTTTCATCACTTCATATTCCCATCACACATTGTCATACTCAAACCGACATTGTACAGTGAATATAAATAAGAAAAAAATCCCGACCTCAGGAAGTAACCCCAAAATAAATTCTTTGTCTAGCGTCTAGTTTCCTTCAATACCAAGGACATTTTAGATAGACCATACTCAAATCAACACTCAAGCCGAATACCAAAACAGCGCAAGTTTTTTTTGTCATTTATGCAAAAAAGTACAAGCGTCTTTCATCTTTTTCTTTGCAAAGAAATGTGAAAGGGGATTACGTAATTGTGTATATTTAAAAGGTTGACGTTTCTCTTTCCCTATATCTCAATTGCATGTCTGAGGCTAGTCGGCTAAACTGCTGACTTCCAGAAGAGAACTTGCCCAACTCAAGGTTGTTCTCAATTTTCCTTCAAAGGAATAATTTTCTTGTGTACATTCCTCCCAAACTTCCAATCCAACCACTACAAATATAATGAGGACGTATGTAATAGGAATTTTAATGTCCAAGTAGATAAATATAGTTAGTCGTCTCGTCACAAACCATAAACTCATATCTCACGCTAAAGTAGTGAGTGTGGACTACTGTGGACACACCTCCAATTTACTTCCAACTGCTCATTAACCCTTTCACTCGGTACTTTACGTACAAATTAGTCTTTTAAAATCCTCTTCTCTCTACAAAATGAGAAAATAACAAGAAATGTTTGGTATTACACAATTTCCATTACCTGTTTAAAATCAGGACGCTCAACAAGCTTCCATTTTTACAGCTTATTTTTATCCTTCAAAATTGTATCCCGATTTTTAAAAATCCTCTTCAAACTCACTTTAAAATTTCCAAAAAAAGCTGTTAATAACTTGAGATTGACTGATGAGTGAGTAGTTTCGTATGATACGAATAAGATGAGAGGAAGGTGGCATAATAAATGTGCATGTACATATGTGGTGTGCAATGTGATGTGCTGATCATAAGGACCATTTTGCCTGTTGCTCATTTTCTCTATAAAAATACATAACATGGTAGCACACATCCATCCATACTAAAGATCTATGCCTTTATGTTTACTCTCTCGTTTTTGTAATAACGATGATCTGTATATATTTACTTTACCAATGATATATATACACACGTTGAGGCTATTGAGAGAGAGACTCTTCTGATATCGGTAAAAATTGTAAGGAGAAACAAAATGTGTATATGAGTAGCACGTTTTGTACATAATTTGTGTTTCACCAGAGAGAAGAGGATGAAAGCCGAAAGCGTATCACACACAAGTTATTTTTTATGTTCATTTTGCAAAAGGAGAGAGAAACAAAAATGGGAAGAGACAAAGAGAAGTGGTTAAGCTCATCGTCAAACGTTAAAGTTACTGCGAAAGAGAGCAGTTTTATTTATCTGACTCACTTGATGTTGTGTGAGTTGAGTGTGGGGAGCTCTAATGTAAAAGTTTTTTCTCCTTCCTCTTTAATAACAATAGGGATGTGATGATGATGAGATCATTATTCTATTACTTATTTCTATATACATATAAAACTAACTCGGCTTGTCTCGCAGGATGGGCATGAGGATGACTAAACAACTGATGAGGAGGGTGAGTGTGTGCATGGGAGTGAGTGAGTGAGTGTGCATGCATGCATTTTGAGAAGAGTGTGTTTTATTTGTAGAAAAAGGGTTAGAAAAAAACCGTCATCAGCATTCGAAAAGCATATTATTCAATGAGAATACGTGATGTGAGCAGTTTTTACTCTCTCTTTCTCACTTCTTTTCAGAGAAGTGTTGGGATTGGCAGTTTGGCATAATATGGGAATTGAAGTTGATAGGCATGAAATGTTTCGAATGATATATGATGTAAGTACATATACGTCAATTGTATATGAGTTTTGATTTGTAGGGCGTCCTTGTCTAGTAATGTAAATTACTGTTTTTGTAAATATAAGTAGGCTATGACAAAAAATTGTGTGTAGTTTTTATAACCCATTTGAATGTATTTTCTGATTTGATTCATTTGATATTGGTTTAATAAACCTGGAATTATGGATTAATTTTAATGTGTATATCAATACAAAATATGAACAGTCTATACGCGATTCAAATCATGCACATATTAATTTGTACACACGACTTATTCGATATTCGTTGCATATTTATACCTAAATTGATTTGCACATTTTTAATTTTTAATGTAGATAGAGGACTGCTAAATCAATTTTGAGTAATTTTGTTATGCGTCACTTATGTCAACATTAAAAAGTATTTGCTAAAATGTATTTATTGTGTTAATTAAGTTTGTACTTGGATCTTCACACGTCACACTTGAAACAAGTACAAGAAGGAATTTGGGTATGGATGGATATATATAATATTGACATTGATTTGATGGACATCTACATAATTGAATTTCCTGCTGATAAGAACTATGCATCATACCAGAGTTACGTACGAACGACACAACTGACGTAAGTCTGCTGATTGGTGATTAGAGAAGGCATAAGCATACCACCAAACCGATAACTATGACCACTATGAGCAAAGCACCCCCAATCCCAAGTTTTAGCTAGAAAGGAAAATATACAGGACTTTGTTCAACAGTTATTCTTATTTTCACACTCAAATGCTCTTAATCTCCAAATAGTATCATGTACATACGCGTCTATTTTTCCTCATGTGTTCTTCAGCACCCTGTAGGTTCTTTCTTCCTGAGGTAACACACACCACTGTGTCGTCAACATGTTCCCCGATTTGATCCAATTTAATTTGCTATCTCAATATTAAGAATATTTTAAGAATTAAGGATTGAGAAGAACAGAGAAATCCTTATCTGACAAATGTTTTCCCTCAAACCTGGTCTTGCATTGATTCCACCATATCTTGAAACAAAGCGTGAAGGTCAACAAGGGACTGCTCCAACTTGCAAATTTCTTTATGACGCATATCCGCCGCTGCATACATGTCCTTTGCCTGGTCTTGCGATGCAAATATCTACATCCCAGAAAATATTGATTTAAAAAATTCCCTTCCTCAATTCATGATTTAACAGTTATTCATGTTCCACGTACGTTCCCAAACATGGTCAAATTTCCACTTTTTAATAGTTCTTCCTTCTCTTCTTCGGAGAGTTCCGTTTCAGCTATAAATGAGTGATCAATTATCATTAATAAGAAATACGTTACATTTTTTGGTATTTTTTTAATGCAGTCTTACTGATTTCGCACACCCTTTGCAACCTCGCTTTACGATCTTCCTCGAATTTCGTTTGGATATTTTGGTACTGGACCTTGATCTCCATAAATCTGTTTGTTATGGAGTTATATTGATTCTTTCTGGCGTCAATGAAAGTTACATTCCGAGTTGAAGCCGGACTATTTTTCAATTCTTTTGGAAGAACATTAAAATATGTTATTTGGAAGTTTCAACAAATAAGTAGCCACTAACATTTAACATTACGAACCAGTCAATAGTGTTCGGGCTCTTTCTGTCTTTGCTTGAATCGATGTTCTTAATGTATCCAATTCCTCCCAAGATTCCTTCCCTTTAATTTTTTAAAGAATATTCCAATAAATTGTTAATATTATGAAACAATAAGAAATATTTTGTTTATATTTATAAAAATCCTGCACCTTGGAATACGGTTGTTAGTATTTTACTCTGCACTTTTTCCACATTTTCCACATCCTCTTGAAGTTTATCGAGGAGTTTTGTCAGTTCGCAAGTCTTTAAAAAATGCAAGTAAAAGAACGGTGTTTCGAGGTAGATAACAGAAAATATTTTTAAAATGCGAAACTGTACTTATATAATTTGTTTACCCGCTTAAAGGATGTATTGAAATTGGCAGTAGACACTACATCGTCAACTTTGTCCTCTTTTAAAATCCCAACATTGTACTGTCTTTGTCTTCGTGAGGCGAATCTAAGGCTTGTCTAGAGATTTTAATCAAACAAGATTCAATTATTCCAACTTGATTTGATGATTTGATGGGAATATTAATTTACGGGGTTTCAGTTTCAAGCTCCCCTTACCCTTGAAACGAAGTCATCGAAGCGACTTCGTACTCCCATCTTGAAATGGTAATACCTTTGTCAGATAAGATTCGAAACAAGATCCACACGGTCCGCGGTCGCTGTTCCAACAATCAATACTAAAAAATCCTAATTATATGAAAGATATTCATGAAGTTTTGTGTTTCTAGATATGAGTTTCATGAAATAAAATGGATATGAAACAAATGAGCTTGCAATGCAGTCAGTCCTTCATGGAAAATGAAATGTATTTTTTCTTTAACATTCCGTCCTGTCCAGTGTTAATTTCCTCGTTCTTCAAAAGTTGGTAAACCGAGTTAAGCCGACACCTACTCCTTATTAAATGCGGTGTGTGTCGCATGATATTTTATACTTCACACTTGTCATAATAATTATAATTATAGAGCTTATAACAATTTTGTATGCATTTGCCTATGCATTGCATTTCACGATTAAAGTCATTATTCATTCATGACCACAGCATTTCCGGCTTGAGTTGAGTGTGGCTGGTGAGTGACACATTTTTATAGTTAAAAAAAGCATATTTCAAGGCGTAAATCACAAAACTTAATGTTTGGTTTCTTCTTCAGTCTCATATTAAGGCTCAATCAAGAGTTATCAAGAGCCATAGGAGATTTTATTGACGCCAGTAATATCCAGAATGAGAACGAGGAATGAGGATATATATGCATTTTTATCCGTAATCCATTGTTGATTGTGTCTTTGGGTCACGTAAATATGAAGAACGTCTTTCTCTTCACCACCATCAAGATAAAGACATGATATATTTACATATAAACTTTGCTTTTGATAAAGCTGTTACGACGATTACGAATATTACGACGTATGCTTTCATGGAATGCGATTCTGTTTCACTGTTTATATGTTTACGCGACTGACTATAATGGGACTACGGAGATTATGAAGCACATTATAATATTCGCTAATAAAAAGAAACGAACGACTTTGTTGTTTATTCCATTTGGTCGTCTTATTTTTCAATTAGCATGAACTCTTTCAACCGATGCATAAAAACTCGAATACTTTGAAAAACTCACATCCGATTTTACATGGTTAACTTTATGTATATTTTGCTATTACATGTAACTTAATATGAGCGGATTTAACGGCGTGAAGACGATTTAAGCTTCTTAAGGTAATATCAGTTAACCCGCAATTACCAAAGGTTTAATCGACTATGGACTCGTATACTTTAACGCACAGGTTACTTACTATTTTACTGTTCCTTCTTGTTTCGTGTTTCATTCGTTGTTCGTAGAAAGTATTTCGTAGTGCTGGTGCTGGTACTATGTTATGCCGATTGTGCTTCATTCATTTACATATAAAAACTTTTTTCAGTTTGTTTGTTCCACGAAAGCCTTACTGACTATGACTGCTCTGTCTGGATAAAAACTAGAAAATTGCATTTGTCTTGTTCATTTTGAGTAATGTTATGAGTCATTAAAAGTTTTATTACAGCCGACAGAAAAAGTTCAGCCGAAACGAAGGTACGAAATTTATTATTTGTCGAATATGTTGAAATGAGTAAAAGATTTAATATATTAATTCGTCAAGTCTCTTCTGTACATTTATCCTGTTGTCTGGCATTTAGAAAAGTATAAAATGTGTTGGATATGCTTAAAACGGTAGACTGGTAAAAACAGAAGTTTTTATTCTTTGCTTTTTTCGTCGAGAAGTCATTCGTTTCCAGTCAGTCATGAGTTGAGTTTCAAGGTTGGGAATTAGGGATGTATTGGATTATTATTAGGATTTTAGAATATGCATACGTAAGGTTTCATACTTTGTGATAAACTGGCCAATCCTTTATTCATCCTTGATTTTAGTGTTTCAGATAAGCCTCTTCCAGTAGTCATCATGTCGTCCCTAAAATTGAATCCAGTAGACACTGTTGACTTCAGGAAAATTGGAGATCCTCGGAATGGAAAATTGAAACCCATTGGGAAACGATTAGACATGCTGGCGGATTCCACAAAGGAAGTGTTGTGTGAAACTTGCCTAACTGGCACTGACATGTATTGCTCGAACTGTTTTTTGACTCCGTATTGCACCAAGAAGTGCTGGTCAAAGGGTCAGAAAACGCATGCCGAGAAATGTGGCAACCAATTAGGATACACATTGAAGACGAAAAACAGCAAAGGGAATGAAATTGCACCACACTATGTTTTCGCGAAGACACAATCACGAGGGCAGATTTTAATTATGGAGCAGCCTCTAGTTATACTTCCAACGTTGCCGGAGGGCTATGGTGAAGATAAGGAAAGATCTTTGGACGGTTTGAAATTGATTTGTTTTGGGTGCAATAAGCATTTTTATCCGAGACCAGAGCCGACATATTGTTCATGTGGAATTACACTGTGTGACAAGAACTGTAAGTAATTGTTTAAGTAAACAGTAGATGTTATTCCCTTATGATTACTTTTTTTAAAAATAGTGTCTTGATTTTCATATTTTATTAAATTTTTTGTAGGTTGTAATATTTATCATCGGCCCCAGGAGTGCAAAATTCTGATGAAATTCAGTGGCAAAGTAAGCAGTATTTGATTAGCATGTAAAACGGCCATTCCAATTCAAATAATATTTTGACAAATTTTTGAAATCATATTTACGTTCCTAAATACAGAATTTTACCCCATACTTCACGAGCATGAGAAAGTACATTGAGCTATACTTGGATTTGTGCGTTCTTCGGCTTCTGAATTATTTCGCTCCTTCAGCCACTATCCCATTTCATGCTTTTCAATGGAAAAACTTTTTATTATTGACGTTGACTCCGAGGTACAAGCACTACGATAAAAATAGACAGGATCCTTTTGACGGAATTAGATACATGGAATTCATGAAGAAGTCGGTGGATTGCTTGAAATTCTCTTTGATGTATGTCAGCTTTAACCGGCAAGTCGTTCTACAGGTTTACAAACTCTTGATCGCTTTCTGGGAAGAATTTGAAGGAAACAATGGGGTTTGGTAAGTGAACAATGATTATTTTCTAAACATATTTAAATGCAATGTGCGGTTTTGTGAAATCTATTTCATATCGATTAAAATTAATAGGCAACGACTTCTCTTTATGAGTGTACACTTTATGCACCAAAGTTACTGCTCTCCAAACATGGCCGCTAGCATCAGTTACGAGCACGATAAAGATGGCAACTCTTCGATGACAATGCCCATATGGATTTACTACGTTTTAAAAGAAATTCGAGAGAAAGATAACAACCCCTCTTTGATGTATGACTTCAGTCCCAGACGCTTCATGCCGTTGCCCTTGCGTATGATATACTTGAGTGAAATTGGGCTCCCATGTGCAAGTCAAACTTGCACAAGATGTCAGGATCCCTCCGACGGTGGAACGCAAAGTGGCTCCATTCGATGCGTCCAATGCTATCACGGAATTTACATTGAAGACCAAGTAAAGGGAAAGGATTTGCTCCTTGACACATTCCCAAAACGCTGGTCTCCCGAATACATAAAATGTGTGGATTGGAAATGTGACGCTTGTAGGGATGTTCAACCATTTTCGCTAATTTTGGAAGTTAACATTAAATGTTACAAGGAGTGGCAGCTAACCACCAGAAATTCTGTCAAATGTTTTATCTCAGCTGCTTCCAAGTTTATTGACTTCTATGAAAATTCTTATCTGCACACTATGAACGGGACGATTTTGCAAGCAAAGTTTCGATTTTTATTGGCTACCCGAGAAAAACATTTTCTAGAATGTGGCTTCAGTGCCAACGGACACCCTTTACGTGAGAATTCAGATTTACGCTTGCTTCCTACGAAATGGAATCTGAATGAATTACGACTGGTCAACAGGCGAGCGGACTATGCTCAACATTGCTGTATGTTCTTGGAATATGCAAACCATGCAAATATTGCACTCCACTATTGTGACTACGGTAAGAAAAGAGACGATAAAAGCGATTTGTAATTTAGTTTAAAATATAACAATGGTTTTATTTTTATATATAGTGTTTTTAATGTTGGAAAGGAGCTTTATGAAACTTCTAAGCTCATGCCGCTTATTCTTCATGGATCTGTCAAAATATTCTGCAGACAAGTTTGTCAAAGATTCGCATGTAGCAGTGGACAGTGTGAAAAAATGGAGAACAATGCAAATCCTCCAGTTCCGTGAACTCTTTCGTGCAAATCCGTTTCTAACATTGCCTGAAAAAGACACAAAACTGTTTGCGAAAATGCATGGAAAGGACAGTCGTCCGTTGATGACCGCACTGCTGATTTTCAAAATGATGGGGATCACACTTGGAGACTTTATGATGGGCCATGGAGCTCACGCAGAACAAAGAAAAATGGAAGGGTTCGACAAATGGCCTTCAGCCGTGCAGTTGCATTTGCCACCTCATCGTGAAAAAGGAAAAGAGGATAATGTTTGTGTTGAAAATGGGCAACGCTAAAACATTGTGATAAATTGATGTAGTAGTGTTAGATAAGAGTGGGCTGTAGTTTGGCTTAGCATCCACAAATGCACAAAGTCTGCATAATTCGTTGGATAATTGGCAGGGGGCGACGTGCTGAAATGAAGGATTTGGTTTGGTTATTCATTTTAATGATTGTTTAATTTTTAATTGATTAATTATAGTTATTATGTGTATGTAATATTTCGTACCTTTTGGCAGTGAACGGTCAATAATCAAACTTGTAGGTGTGTTGATCTTTTGTAAAAGTTTAAAATATTCATCTTGGATCATCTTGTATTCATGGAAAGCTCGTATGGAACTTCGTAATACTGTTAAGAACTCGTGTACAACTTCTTTCACTATTTCTTCCTTGATCGGATCTTTATACCGTTTTAACTTTGATTCTAGTTCTTCAATGCAGAAATATTTGTATTTTTGTATACAGTTGTAATAAAGTTGACCTTTAATTATGTACTACCTTTCAAAGCTGTATTTATGGCCTTGGCTAATTGCTGATTTTTGACGTTGAGGATTGACGCATGTACGTGAGCTGGAAGAAGAATAAATGTTGTTAAAAATACTTAGAAATTGGTTTATTCCAAGACTGGTTTATTGGTTGACTCCAAGCACTGTTTAATTTACAAATTTCCTCATCTACCTTCAGTTATATTTTGCACAGTTCCCGATTCAATTCTCAAGCACAGAGCTTCCAGTTCTGAGATTCCATGTTGAAGCATTTCATTTGAGAAGTCGATTTGCACTATCTGAAAATATTGGCACATATTTACATTTTTAACTTAAGAACCACAATCACAATTTACTATTATCACATGCTTACTAACCCTTTCCGCAAGTGCTCCCTTTAAGTTCCTCAACGTCATTTTCTTATTGTTTAGATAATAGAACGTTCTTGTGAATTGTTCCACTCCGAATATCCAGTATCGAGTATTGATGCATTTACCTCACAAAAATTTTTGAGTAAAAGATGCAACGAAAATTATTTGATTTGAATGCAGTTAGTTTGAAGACTGACGTTATGGATTTATATGAAAAAAATCTCAATGCACTGGTATACTTCATGCTTCCACTTTCAGTTCTACAATTACATGAAAAATACAATTTAGTTGGAAATGTTGGAATTACGTAATCCAACCATTTACATGCACCTGCACCAAATTTAATGAACCCATGTACTTGTACTTGTATCAAACACATATTTGATTGTAAGGTCCCTATAATTATGAGATATTTGCATAGGTTTTGTGATTTGTGATCTGGTTTTGACTTACGAAACGTCATACATAACCACAATGAGGTCAAAAATCAGAATTTTGTACGACATAAAATGGAAAGTTGAAAATAAAGTTTAGTTGTAATTTATGATATTCTTGAATGACGACGACGAAAAAGACCTTCCTAGTTTTTATTCTAGCTGGATGTTCAGAAGGTTAAAGTAAAACGGCTGTGATCGAGTTTTGTTGTTGTTTGATATTGATAAGCGATAAGCATACCTAGGTACAAAAACAAAGAACTTCGTGTGGATATTCATTACTGTGATGTTAGCATTAGCAAACCAAATAATGCTTTCAACTTGTAATGTATGCATAAGATACTCTTAAAAACTTGAGGGAATATTTTCAGAAAAAAATCCGTAATGGAAAATGCATTACAAAATTACTTTTACTTGTATATTCGTAGACACGTGGTATTTTGTTTGTTTGTGCCACAATCTTTGACTTTTCAAATCCAGAATCTGAAACATTCTGGTTGTAGCAGGTTTTAACATTTATTGGGTAGTTTGGGTACATTGGGTTGGGAAGAGTGTTGTAATCTAAATTAGTTATTAGTACCACGGGATATTTTTTAACATAGACTTCTTCATTTTTTTGCAGAGCCTTTCAAATGAGTAAGCATGGCGTTGACGAATGCTACCTTGTAAATAAACTTTTCTTTACCCCTTCGAAAATAATCAAATTCGTATAAGAATTTGGTAATTTGGTACAAAAAATTATTATTAGAAAATGCACATGATGAGAAACCACCAACCGCCGACCTTAAAACAATTATATTCTGAATTTGAGCTAATTTGTAAACATTTGTTCTTAAAGAGAATGAGAAATGTGAATTGATGAGTTAAAATAATTTCCAAAACTTCTCTGTCCGAAGGGGTGATGTGATTTGCTATCGTCATTTAGCAAATCAGATCAACATCAGTCCGGGGTATCAGGTCAAAGTTGTCTCATTTGTATATTGAGAGTCATAGAATAAAGTTGTAGCATGCTAAGAGAGTATGAGAGTAAAATTATTCATGGAATTTTTACATCTGAGAGGTTTTTGGCAAAATTATCCAAAAAGTACGACAGATTTAGATCAGATCCACAGTTCTCCACTATTAAACAGGCATTGAAACTTTATACCCAGTGGAATATAATGTGTCGCAATGTTCATAAAATTTTAAGTGGCACACACGTATGTGTCGACTGTAATTGTAAAATACCTACCTATGAAATGTTTCCAGTTCCCAGCGGCAAACTTTTATTAATCTTAAGCTTTTTGCAAACATGTAGTACATTGTACATGCGTTACATTTACAACAATAATTTTGGACATTTTTTTTATACATAGCTGTAATTCTTTGTGCCCTGGGATTGCACTCCAATTATATTAAATACACCCCCAAACTGGTTT
>JAHZNA010003611.1:0-13873 GCA_027743935.1 Sinodicranocentrus sp. ZH6 | reverse complement strand
CTTCTTATCACTTCAGTCTCAGCGTACCCATAAGCTGAACTGTGGCATTAAGACTTTAGTAAGTCATGCCATACAAATAAAAATACAACATACATTACAGTAATAAATCATTTGTCAATTAGGTGCTAAAATTATGTCTATTGAATTCGCCAAAATTTATAGCTTTTCTACAAACATTATTATAAAATTAAGGTTTTAAACGCACCATCCTTACGCACTCCTTATAACTAAAAATGTATTGGATTTCCAAATAAGTTTGGATGCATGTATATTTTCAAACAAAAACTTTTGTCGGAAAACATCTTTAAAATAATTTTGGTTGACGGTTCTGAAGGTATACCATTAGGGTATTATGATACCAAAACATTTAATTGTATAAATCACGTTGTTTAGGGAATGGAATGTTACTCGCTGTACCAATTCCCATTATTTGAATAAGAAGCAACAGACTGACTTTTTACATCTGTAAAACCAATAAATGAACTTATCTATACTACGCAATACACGTAAAACAAAAATACGCAAGCGCGTACCCTCCAAAACCATTTCTTACGTTCCTATTTATTAATGTTTACGACAAACCCTAGTTTTTCATTACTGTATATATTAATACATACATATAAATCTTTATATGAAAAATAAAGTCGGTTTGCCAACCCAAATTTAAATACAAATACATTTATACAAAATATCAAACTGAAAATTGCATAATAAGTTAGTAGTCGAAGGTTAATTTGAAAATCAAACGCACTGCATCGTGGTCTCTGTTGAGTTGAAGAAAACTAGTGAGTAGTTCATGCAATGCTTTAATTAATTATCAACTAAACACTCATTTGTAACTCGATTCTCAACTTCATTATCAACTCAACACTCATTTGTAACTCGATTCGAAACTTCGTGTAAACTCGTCATGGTCGTTGAACTACTACGACATTGCTTGCAAATAAATGTTTAGCTGTACACTTATTAAGTTAAGGTAGCAGTTGTAAGTAAGTGAACAACAAACTATTTCACGAAAAAGTATTTCGATAACAACATTGGAGCACTTTCTGGCCGTAATTTTGTGGTTATTCTTCGATTTCATAGTGAGCCATGTTTCCTTTCAAAGCCTTCACAATGTTCCATAACTCCCAATTTCGGTAAACTAAATCAAGCCAAAGTGGTGCTTGATTGATTTATATGAATTCCCTTTGCATCCAATTGTATATTTCGGATTTTCTATCGGATTGGTCTACATTGCTAAGGTGTGTCTGTTTTACTATGGTACGGCGAGTTGTCTATAACCTTTTAGAATTAAATTTTTATCAGCTATTAAGAACATTCCGACAATGGCAATCGAGATAACAAATGTACTGCAGACGAAGATCCTCAAATAACGTCTAAAACCATTTCATATAGACAATTTGATCGATACTATCATGATAATGGAGCTTGGTATTTTTGGATTTAGAAATATTGTACTCTAATTTCGACGGATGAACCATTTCTTATGCACCCCGTATGGATTGAAATATTTGTCAAAAGTTTTATCATACGCAAGGTTGGTTTATGCAACATGATGATACATGTGCTTAAAACGATCAATATAGGGCCACGTGCCACTTTGTTCTTCGCGTACATGAACCTTCTTTTCTTTTAATGAGTTCACGTACCTGCGGTATTGATAACCATGCTTTGCCAGTGTGGGCATGTGGATCTAAACTACACATAAAAATAGTTTGTTGCATGTTCAAGCATAATTTATAGTCTGCTTTAAACTTGCCAATCCACGTCTCGTCAGTCTAAATTTGGCGAAGCTTATCTCCGTTTTCATTATCATTTAACATCGTTTTCCAACAATGATATCACTATGCCGCATCACGTCGCGGAAATCAATTTTTTTATTCTTGAAGCTATATTCCATTTTAAATAAATGAAGCTGTTGATTGATTGCAACCACTGAGAGTATAAGTTTTCTTTGACCCGCACTGGTTTCCTTTTATTTAAATTTCGCTGGAGCTAGTTGCTTAAGGTAGAACAATACGTTCCAGCTGATTGCTGCTGAATTGTTACGAAGTTATTTCAGTATTGAATGTTATGTGTTTTTATGCCTTTTGTTAAGCTGCTGAGCTTTTTGGAACCGATTTGCTGTACTCAAGAAGTACATAAACTTGCTTATTTTTGTAATCAGAAACCAGTTGATCAAACAAGTCGACTTTACTGTCCTGTAATAATAATACAAGCATGTCCACAAATCTCTCCATAAGCAGGACTTGTATGGCAGGATTGATTAGTAGTAGGGGATTAATTCATGCAGCTCCTCTGTTACCATGTGTTACGGGCAAATGTATATTTTTCAGTGTTTCTCATATATCATAACCAAGTATAGCAATCGCATACGCGTATTTCATATTGGTGGTAAAACTGTATAATGTTCTTTCGTAGGGTAATCTTGTTTGCGTAACATGAATCGACGCCAGGGCAATATCATTGTCGTTCTATGACATAATCTTTCTTGTTCTCTCAAAAAAGTTACTGGCACAAACAAATTGTATGATTCTTACACAGAAATGCAACTCCCACACTCAATGTAAAGTACTCATAATTAATACGGGAAAAAATTGAATGCCTACCATTGTATAGAACGCTTTGTCGACTGCTTGCATTTGCTTTTTTGTAAATTAATAACACCAACTAAAGACCCGATGGTGTTTTTAAACTTTCAATGCATAAATACGTCTTTGTGGCCAGTTAAGAATATGTCCCCATTCGAATCTCCGAATGCAAAAAAGCCTATGTTAATAAGTAATGAATAAAGAAGCTACAAACTCGAAGTTGCATAATTTAATAGTCCACACCTTTCTTTATTTTTGCCATGAGTTTTTAAAACATCTCCGATATTCTTAATTCTGAATACGCAATCACGGGATTTCAGAGATGGCTTTGCAAAACTACCGCTAGGTTCCGTTGGAGTTCGGCTTCGTAAAGGTGATCAACGGTACGACAATTAATGGGGGAGAGAGGGACAAAAGAAAAAATGTCACAATGTCACATAAACGCGCCAAAAATTCGATTATATACGAGATGAACCGAATTTATGTTATATGGTGATTAAATAAAAGGAGAGATGCAGTCTCTTTGGTTTCGTTAACCGAACTGTTCTGTTTCTTTATTTTTTCCACAAAACATGAGATAAAATGAATCGTATTTTTAGGTTAAAACGGAACGCTCCATAAAAAGAATGAGTCAAATTAAGTCAAAAATACGATTAATGTGGCTAGTAAATAGTAACATTGGAAAAAGCCACCGATAAAGAAAATGTTTATTTATCCAACAAAGAATCCGAAAACCATGATCGAGAAGGATACAGAAAATGACGTCATAGACGTACTCTCGCATCAGGCCTATTTCTTTCCTCCCAGGAGTTTGTATCACGTTTTCTTGATACAACTTGTAGTACTTCCTAATTGGTGATTGGTAAAGATTTGTGGCTATCGCGGTTAAAGATACAACATTTTTTAACATGATTTCTGGTTTATCTTTAGCCATTTAAAAAAGAACTGGTGAATGTTCAGAAGAATTTTTTGTGCAGTTGATTGTAATGGTGTTCCTGGTAAGTTGTATTAAAAGTTGAACCAGCAGTTGGATTAATGCAGGCCAAGCAGTGTAAAGTGACAGGGTGAATGCGGTCTTTAAGATGAACCCAAATTCGAAGCCAATCATGTATTCTTGGCATTTTAAGCAAAGCTCCTGAGTCAAGAAGATAAGGAGCTGCAACGATTTTCCCAGACTGGCAACCATCTTCTTAAATTTTTGAGTACTGGATGGATGGGCCTCCCTTCATACTCAGATATGTCCTCTTTATTAATTGCTATTGACATAGCATCTTCAGATATGCAATGGGGTCCATTGGCAGAGTTCTCTTCTACGCTTAACATTCCTTCCTCGCGGTATTCTTGAAATGCGTCATATTAATTAGCTGCATACCGTCATTTCTGCACTTGTGTATATCGGGCAGGTCGATTAACAAAAACCGCAATTCTGTATCTGCATCTTCCAAGAAAAATTAAAAACATTCACTGAAGTTTCCTAAAGTAAAGGATTGAGTGTAAAACAAAGCTAAGAATTCAAATACTAAGATAAAAAGGCTCGCATGCCTATTATAAACAAGCTTAAACCAAAATTAGTGCATTGTTAGCCCCCGGGATGGAACGCCATTCCGAAATTCATTGGGAAGGTTCTTAGGTTTTTTTAAAAGTGTACCGTGCGATACCAGAATGGGGTTTAGTTTCCAAATACCAATTCCGGAGTACGTACGTTTTCCTAGGTTCAAGTCCAGCATCATCGGAAAACATTTGGTCAAATATTTAACAAGAACTACAAGTCGCCCTTCTTCCATACACAACCATGTCTGTTATATGCACTGCGTCTGGAGCCAACGGTCTTTCATTGTAATTTGCAGTGGAAACAGTACTAATTTTTCAATGATCAATCTCCCTTTTCCGGTTTTCGCATACAGAAGAATCACACTATAAGGTGATTCGTCTTCATTTAGAAGTAATCTATGAATTATGATGCAATTTGAAACCATGCACTATGCCTAAAAATTAAAAAATGAATGAAGAATTTCGATTTTTTTCCTTTCAATATTATATTATTCTTTGTAACACGTGGATTCTTTAACACACTTTCAACTGTAGGATCGTTTAACGATAATCCAAATGGAACTATTCCAGATATTCCTGGATTCCCCAAAACAACGAATTCCGACGCGTTACTTATTTGAATTTCCGCTTTTATTAAATCGATGCACAAAACCACTGCAGGTAAACTTCCACGAATCAACAGAAGAAACCAAAAATTAAGTAGATTTCTTGGTGCCGGTCCTTTATTGCTACGAAGTGCCCTGCTAGTTCCATTACAAGTGATGGGGAAGGGATTCGAGAATCTGTGTTGATTTCACTACAATAACAATAATTTTTCAATAGTTGGATATTTTAATACAACACTTAAATTGGTAAACACCAAGGTCACGAAGGTTATTGGTCATGGTTGTTGTGCAAAGTCAGATATAACATCTTCGCCAAGAAGCAGTGGTAGAGCAATTTCCTTCAATTCAATTTCAACATTTAGTTGGGAGAAAACCAAATGGCCGTTATCACAGTCGTTGGCAGCACGTGGTGTGGGTCTAGTTATTTTGAAGGTGTGTGTTACAAATGCTTCGGTTCCAACGGTGTATCTGCTTAATGATGCTGCGTTTAGGTGGGCTTGTCCGGGTAATTGGTTAACTCTTCCACCTCCAGTGCTCGAAGATCACAGGCATGGCATGTTGGATTGGAAAAGAAATGCTAGTACTAGTACATACGTAGTACGTGTGAACATAAGAGATAGAATCGAATGAGTATGGTTGAAAATTGAAATAACCCTTTTTTTCCCGAGCGTATCGCCCAAACGCAAACCCGATTTTTGGGGTACCGTATGGCCGTCATTGTACGGTAGGGTATTTTAAACATTGTGTTAAGAGTGTAGTCTTCATAGTGGTAAAGGGATTCTCAGCTCTGATGAATCGAGATGGGATGTTTCTTTCTTGAATGTCAGGTCGAGTAGTGTTGAGAGTGGATGCTCGGAGAGTTGAGACGAATGCCCAGCTCGGCTGAGTCGAGGTGGCATGAGGTTTATTGTTGAGGTGGTGTGAATATCTTGTGAACGAAAGCTGATTTGGCTGCACTGAAGATCTTCCGGATTGCTGGATGAGTTCTTCTTTTCAGGAACCCAACCAAATTTCCGGTGGCTTGCTAAATAGTAAAGGTATGCATAAGAAAGATGCTTAACGAACTATAAGAATATGTTATAAAAAGTGTCAGCATACATGACTATGGGATCTTGCTATGGTAAAGAAAGTACATAATTTGTAAAAATTAATTAAACCATCGCGCGTTATCACCACTCGATTCCTCATCATTAAATACATCAGAAAGCACTGATCTGATCTCCTTGAATATTTCGTGTTTTTAAAGTATACCTTTACTTGTAAGTGCTTGTGCAGTTAAATGTCACCGGCATTGGATCTTTGGGGAAAATCTTCGTGACGGGTGGAAAAATTCATTTCAGCTCGTATTGTGCCTGGATAAACTAATTAAGTATTAAATCTCATTGTGCACTAACGATCTGTCGTTGCTTTTAGTCTATATTTTTAGCATGTGCTGCAATTGATAAAATTAGAAT
The DNA here is from genome assembly GCA_027743935.1 of Sinodicranocentrus sp. ZH6. Classification (NCBI taxonomy): domain Eukaryota; kingdom Metazoa; phylum Arthropoda; class Collembola; order Entomobryomorpha; family Entomobryidae; genus Sinodicranocentrus; species Sinodicranocentrus sp. ZH6. Next base: position 7,669 of record JAHZNA010003611.1, on the reverse strand, counting down.
GTCCGTTACGGCGGTAAAAAGTAATTACCAAGTAATTGTCATGTGTGGTGCGTGTAACTAATATTTTGCAGTAATATTGCGTGCCTAAGTAATATTGTGTAATGGTAAAGTAAAACTGATGAAGTAGCAAGTCAACGATAATACATTTCGTTTACACACTTTAATAATTAAATTTGTCATAGAATGATGGAACTTCGCAACTGAAATGTAAGATTAAGTTTTAAACCTTAAGCATTAAAGTCCAGTTTACATTTTTTATGCTCAAAGTTAAAGTAAGCGAAGAAATAATTTAATTTTAACTAAATGTAACTAGCCAATTATTTAACCTAATTAGTTAGGAAATTTACGCATACTTTCGGAATCTGAAGGTATATTTTTCAGCATGAGATAAATGACGTCGATTCTTCTAGTCAAGAGTATAGCATTGTTAATTATTGTTTTAACTAGGTGGGTATCGTCATTCTCGTCACTCGTCATTTACTAAAATCTCATAATAATTCCTGATAACTTAATTTAATTAAAAATGGATTTGAGTCATCTCATATGTATGAAATATGTACTGAAAAAAAGGTATTTTTTCTGTATGTTCTCAACACTACATACGCAAAAGAACATTTAAAAATAATAAAATTTTCCAAGAATGAGCTTAATTTTACGCATTGGTTTTATTCTGAGCTGTAAACAGTTTTCACCCATTTGTTCATCCTTCATATATTTGGACATTCTCATTTATGTGAGTTAAATATGTTATCGCTAATGTTGTAGTATTTCGAAAATGCTTTCATCCTTTGTCTATAGTATACTCTCACTCTGAATGCAAACTTTCACCGGAAGACTCTTTGTTCCCCTCTTTGCATTTTCAGGTGTGTCGCTCCAATATTTTATCACTTTTCCCCATACAGCATCAGGGAAAAAAGAATAGCTGTTTACTTCAACAGACAGATGCAGATGAATAAAATTCTGTTCAGTTCAGACTCAGACAAGACAATGATAGACTTATGTGTTCTCGTGAATGCGTTTATAAACTTTCCTAAATTAAAAACATTTGAAACAGAATCATTTCCGGAAATCAGATTAGAATAATGAATTATAAAACTTACTTGCTCATTAAACCTTGAAGTTGATACTAGTTTCATTCATCTTTCATTAACTCAAACTTTGGTTAAACATGGAGGACGAAAAGGAAAACTGGGAGCCTTGTCTAATTTGCTCAACTTTATTAGTGTCCTCAGCTGTTCCTAATGTTTTACCAGTTATTCCGGGAGGACTGGACGTGGATGAAGCCCTTAATGATAACTTGTGGCATATGTTTGTACTTCGAAAAGTTCTCCAGCTGCCTCAAGAAGAGATTGAAAAGTTGTTGAGGAGAACTTTCGGGCTGAATCCGAGCAGTTGGTTTAAGATTTGTGATAGTTGCTGCGAAATAGTTAACGATGCTTTTCTTATTCATTCTCAAATGTCACAATTGGAATGGAATTTGAGACAGTTGAGAGATGAAATTGGGGTCAAGGTGGGGGACAGTTTTGAGTATGATAATCCACACGATGTGAAAGATGATTTGGTGTTCTCGGCTCGGAATAGTGTTCGAGAATTCTTATTTTGTAAGGAGTTAAGAGTGTAAAAAATTCTAAATATTTTTAAATGCATAGCTTTTGTCAGCAATTGCCTTGGGATTTTAATCATTTTAAATAACTAATGAACTCGGTTATAATATTTTAGCCCAATTACCACCTCCTCCATCAACTGTAGCTGGCACAAATCTTCCCATTCTTCTCCTGTGTATCAACATCGGATATCTTAACAGATATTAAAGAAGAAATAGTCGAGGATTCAAATTTTAACTACGATAATAGTTTTAACCTAAGGTACGAACTTATCTTCATAAAACTTCTTTGGGTTAGTATACTAAATAGTTGTCCAAAAAAATCAAGGGTAACGTGTAAAAAATCCACATGATAACCTCCAAATTTATCAGTTTTAACCGGATTTATAACATAACATATTAAAATGAAGTATCAATGCTATACTTTTGCTCTTGGATAACTATTGTGAACGTACTGGTTTTAAAAACACAATACCCAATTAAAAATTTGTAACTTATGACTTATGATAACTTCAAATCTGATTCCAGTGATGTTATTGAGGAGACAGACTTTAAACTAGATACATCTTATACATTTGAGTCTGCAGCGCCAGTCAGCATGGCAAATATTGCTAGCATGATTGTCGCCACCAATTTGAAGAGAGAAGATACAGCAATAAGAATGCATAGGAAAAAAGCGGATACGCCCATGACCGTGAGAACAGGATAAAATATTTTATCACATAAGTAATGCTTCAAATTTGACTGCACTATAATTAAGTATTAACTCGATGTTTTATTCGTTCTAGCATTTTTGTTCAAAAAGGCAACGTTTCCTGTGTCCAGAATGCAGATGTGATTTTACTAATTATAAGGGAATGGAAGATCATAGGAAAAGATTTCATCTGGCAGGAGCAGCTCATCATAAGAAAGTTAGCTGTCTTTATTGCAAAATAAAACTGGTGACCTCGAAAGCCCTACAAATGCACTTGAGGGAGGCGCATCAAGAGTTATTTAAATTTAAGTGCGATCTCTGCAATGCAAAGTATATTAGAGGTAATAAGTTAAAGCAACATCAGGAGTCTGTACATTCTTCGGAAAAGTTTCACTGTCCTCACTGCTTTGCGGGTTTTCGAATCAAGAACTATTTGAAAAAACATATAGACCAACGCTGTCCTCAGATACATGGTGGTGCAAGTATAGTCAATGATTTAGTACCTGGCGATTGAATTGGATGAGAGGTTAGTAATATTTACAACATTACAACCATCACACATGCTCCTGGTCTGGTGTGGACCGTGTGTGGTTATTACCAAGTTTAGTCTGATTGTGAGTTAGTTATAGCAATATTTACAACATTACAACCATCACACATGCTCCTGGTCTGGTGTGGACCGTGTGTGGTTATTACCAAGTTTAGTCTGATTGTGAGTTAGTTTAGTAAATTAAATTTGAACGTAATTTTTATTAACTTAAGGTGGCTCATACATTTAGATGATTGCAAACTAAGGTTAAATATTTACGTCATAAGCCACGTCAGTTACAACATAATTACTAGGAAATTCCTTGCTTCCATGAAATTGAATGAGTCGTAGGTTTTGGTGTAGTGTAAATGACCTTATAATAATTAAATGGAACTAGCTTAAGCTTGTTCAGTTCAAAGTCTGACTTTGTTGTAATTAAAGATATTTTTCCTGTTCACTAACGTAAATCAGTTGACGAAAATGACAAAGAAGAACCATAAAGGCAGATGACGCATGGGCGATGATTTTATTGCAAAAATTCCAAAGAAGTGAGATTTGTCACGCTGCCTTTAAATATTATAAGTATGCTAACGAAAATCCATCATTAAATCAAAGACCAGTTTCCAAATATGTGGATTTACTTTCCTGGTCCCTGTCAACGTACATGTTTAAAAACAATTTGTGAATTCTATGATTAATATGTTATGACTTCAAATTACTCAATATGGGAATGGGGGATCCCAATATAAATGAGTCTCTCTGAGTCTCCTTCTCAGCAGCATTCTATATAACAGGGATGTATTATGTCACCTGTGATATCTATTAAATAATTTTTTATTGCTTTAACTTCGTAAACCTCAAGGTCAAGGCTAAAAAGAAGCTACAGTTAATTCGAACCTTTTTAGGTGTATTCATGCAGAATGCCTGGCTGTCGACAAGTTGTCAGGTACGTAAAAGAAGATATTAAATTACATACATGGTTTTCAGAGGGGAAATGTTTGTTCAGTTAAAAGTTTCTTACTAAACTCTGCTAAAGTCTACTAGGAAAATTGTATTTAACGAAGGAGGATTAAATAATTTTTACTGTTTTTGTAGATTTTGTGCTGCATGCCATGCACATGTGAGGTACACGCATGTTGCTTTTCAAGAACAATACTGGTGCCACCAGGGATGGAGGTGGAGGGTGCGTACTACATGGGTGTGGCAGTGTAACCACTGTAGCCGAAGGTGCCACTAATAAATAAACTTTTACTCTTTGTATTTATACCTATTATTTAACTTCATATAAGAAAAGAATATATTTGTGGGTTTTCCGTGTTTGATGGGTTCAATGTAATCTGACGTAATAGTATTTTTTTGAAATATAAGACTTTGACTTTGAAAGTTCGTTTTATCAATAGTTATATTGGTGTATTAGTATATAGTAATTTAATGATTAGTTCCCATTTAGTTATGTAATATCTGGATAACAGTTCAAAGAGTTCTTTAGATCTGTTAACAGATCTGTTTTATCTGTTATTAAATGCTGAGTTTGTATTCTTATAATCGTCTCGATCGAGTCTTATGTATATCCACCAAAATTCATTACTTTTAAATTTAACTATTTAATTAGCAATATTGAAAAATATTGTAACCCTACCATTGTTTTTAATTACCGTATTTTGTAACGTGACAGGTAATATCAATCTGGGAAAAACCGCTTTTTGAACTTTTTTCTATATTCCAGGTTTCTGGTTTGGATACTTTAATTATTTCTTATTGTTAATTGTTTTGCATACTGATATTGACTGGGAGTTTGTGGACAATGCAAATGGAACGATTTCGAAATTCACTTTTACTCTTTTCATAAAAGTATCACTATGTATGGTGGGTGGCAGTCAGTACTGCTGACTCAGCAGTAGGCATGCATTGCATTGTTTCGCCAATTATTGTGTGAGGTGAGGTGAAAATCACTATAGCATAAATAACACATATTCTACTTGCCCCACTGAGCCCGGGCTTTTCATATATATCGGGATATTATAATATAGCATCGTAAGTCAACAATCAACATAGTCTGATTGACTTGTCTCAGCCCAACAATTTTTGTTGATAAAATTATTATACTAAAAGCCGATTATTAATGATTGTTATTTACTGTATGAACTGTTAGTTGATAGTGTGTGATTGAATCTCATTTAAAAAGTGAACAATGGATCCTACAGCATTTATGGAATTGAAAATTGATGACCAGTGAAAATTATGTTTTTAATCCTCCAGATTACTTGGACAAGGATCCGCTTCTAGTATCGCCCACTGAAAACTGGGAACCATGTCTTATTTGTTCAGCTTTTTTGGCATCCTCAGCAGTTCCTGGAGTTGTACCAGTGGTGCCTCCAGGCTTGGATGTGGACAAAGCAGTAAATGATAACTTGTGGCCGATGTTTTTGCTCAGGAAAGTACTCCAGTTTCCTCAATTGGAGTGTGAAAAATTACTAAAGAAGACTTACGGGCTAAATCCAAGTAGTTGGTTTCGGGTTTGTGACTCTTGTTGCGAAACTGTAAATGACGCTTTTCTGATTCACTGTCAAATTTCAAAACTTGAATGGAACATGGAGCAGCTAAGGAAGGAGGTTAAGGATAGATTTAAGGAGAGTTTGGGGTTTGAACATGCTCCGGATTTGGAAGGGGATCTTGTCTTTTCGGCGAGGAAAAATATTCGGGATTATTTAAGCAGTTTAGTTTGAATGTTTAAATGTTTATATTTTTAAATTCATAATTGGCGATAATGTGCATTTCTCATTTATTTCTCCTTCCCTTTAAATGTTATATTAATTTCAATATTTGTTTTCAGACAAAGCACTTCATACTGATGCCTCGGGAGACTCTACATTTGGTAGAATTATAGGTACCACGTCCCTTGCTATAAAGAATTTGCAGTTAGTGGCTCGTCAGAAACGTCGCAAGTACAAAAAGCGGTATGTTACATACTATTTCATTGAAATTATGATTACTATAAGTCATGCAGCCGTCAAATAATTACTCTGTCTCTAATTTAACATCATTTTTAGCAAACCCGCAGTTCCAAATTTTCTTCAGAACGGAGCTACTAACGGAATTATATTTCCAAGAGTTAGACAAAAGAAAAGTTTCGGTTTGATAAAAGAACCTCCCCAACTCTTACCAATTAGTGGATGGATGCAAAATTCAACCTCAATTGCTCCAAACGATACAGAATACATCGTATGAAACCTTACCTAAATTGGAGATTGAACCTCGAAGAATTTCCTTCAAAAATGAAGGGGTCGTTTGGTTGTGAACTATGCGGGAAACGATTTTCTTATCAAAGAGGTCTCCTCGAACATTTGAGACGTGTGCATCCCACCACGGAGCCTTTCCCGCCTAAGCAACCACTGGAAGGCAGTAGTAGCTGGAGTAAAACGCAATGTGCTCATTGTTCAGTGACTTGCGGAAGCAGAGGTGAGACCCTACAGCACATGAAGGACGTTCATCCTGAACTATTCCAATTTTCTTGTGCAACGTGCGACGCCAAATATACATCTAATCAGAATTTAAGGAAACATATGAGGGTTGTACATTCCGTTGTAAAATTTCCCTGTCACCACTGTGGTGAAGACTTTTACGGGCATGAAGAGTTGATGGCGCATTTGCTTATTTGCCCTGGCTATTTGGTGAAGCTGGATAACAGAAGAGAGATCCGGCAAAGTATAAAAGGGGAGAATCGTGTTCACTTTGTCACCACTGTGGTGAAGACTTTTACGGGCATGAAGAGTTGATGGCGCATTTGCTTATTTGCCCTGGCTATTTGGTGAAACTGGATAACAGAAGAGAGATCCGGCAAAGTATAAAAGGGGAGAATCGTGTTCACTTCAAATACTCGTGTGTGGCGTGCACCGCAAGATATACATCTAATCAGAATCTAAGGAAACATATGAAGATTGTTCATTCGATCGTAAAATTTCCCTGTCAGCATTGCGGTGAAGAGTTTGACAGACATGACGAGTTGTCCACGCATTTAATTGATTGTCATGTATATTTGACGAAACTTGCAAGCAAAAGAGCGGTCCGGCAGAGCATGAAGAAAGCGAATCCCAAATACTTCTCATGTGTAGAGTGTGACGCAAGATATACCTCTAATCAGAATTTGAAAAAACATATGCTAACTGTACATTCGATTGATTCGTTTGGGAAATCTCCCTGTCAGCACTGTGGTGAAGAGTTTGACAGACTTCATCAGTTGTCTGTACATCTGAGTGTATGCCCTAGCAATGTTTCGGCTGCTTATAGTAATTAATGTACAAAATATGTCATGTCTGATATGTATATCTCAAATTAATTCACGTGTTTGAATGTCAGCAATTCAATCGTTTTCCTACCTATCACATTTGCTCGTTTATCGTAGAGTGAAGTTCATTTGTAATTGCAGCAGTTTTTTAAAAATTGTAATAGAAGGATAAATTAAGAAAGATTGGTTGTAAGTACGAACGGATTAGGTATGGTATAGTATATCATGTTTTTGTTGAATTGTTTAGATATAAAATGAAGAGAAGTAGAAATAACTTAGGTGTTAATTGTTTTTTTATATGCGTAAGTCAGGGAGTACTTTTGTCATATGATTTTTTCACTCGTAAGCCGAAAAAAATAAATTTGTGTGTAGTGCACTACGACTACAGTATAAATATCCACAAATTACTCTGTAAACCCATGTATGATTATATGTAGTTAAGGGTTTAAAAATCTAGGTAGCAATTCTACTATCAAATATCTCAGAATTGGGTGGACGTGGGCGAAAATTCACGTAACGAACTTTGTTTAAAAGCCCAACTGGTGATATTTGATATAC
>JAHZNA010003610.1:0-18657 GCA_027743935.1 Sinodicranocentrus sp. ZH6 | reverse complement strand
TTCCTTATAATGTTGAGATATGAAGCACATCCAGCTTTTGCCTGAATATTTATGAGTTAATGAATAATTCAGCTTGATTTAACCATTTATTGTCACTTTCACCAGTGTGTTATATTGCACCGCTGTTTTTTATGGAATCAAATTTGATTCTTGAGGAACGTAATTTGGTTTCGTTTCGGGAAATAAAGGATAACTTCAGCTTCGCACTTCAGTGAATGTCCAACCCCGACCGTCTGGTATAAGTATTAATTGTCACACTGGTCAGTTTTAAATACAAGCAGTTCCGGGTGACTCATCTTGACAGTAGAGCGCCTTGTCATGAAACACTTTAACAAAAAATGTTTACACTGAAGATTTTTTGATGGTGCAGCATTCTGATTTGAGTAAACCCTGTTTTCAAAACTGAGCCCCCATCTGTCACAAATTAAGTCCTTTCCATTATTTGCGAGCTTTCCATGTGACTCTTTTATTTGCGAGGGTTCGAAAGGGGTGCCACAAATGTTTCATAAATACTTGTATTTTTAATGGACCTCTCGAATAAGTCCCTGAAGTAGTAGGTGATTATTAGTAATCATCAATGTGAACAAGTGGCGAGTAGAGTCTCAATGTGCTCTACTTTTTTTCATACATCGGATCCAGAGGATAAGTAAATACAGTAAAATATTATGGTAAAGAATACCATTCAAAATGCTTTTGCGTTATTTGAGTATTTCAAGAGTGAATCACTTCTCAAGTTCTGAGGATATGAACGATGGTAATACATTACAAGCATGCAGTTTACTCACCACCTCTGCCACCTTTCTTGTAAATTTGTAAATGCATTGACTTTAAAAAAATACATATCAAGACTAGAGTTTTTGCATTCTCCTTTCAATGAGTTTCGCATAAGGCACACAAGCTGTGGGGCGTGGGGAAGCTAATTGGTTAAGAGAAGCATAGAGATTATTTCAAGGAAATATTGATTTTTAAGCATTTACCTCACCACAAAAACTTTTTTGTGCATTTCATTTTAATATGGGTGGGGTCATCCAAGCTTGCGCAATTTTTCTTACTCTCTTCACCTATTTAATTCTCTGCTATTTAATTATTGTTTAAAATTAAGAATGATAAGAGTAAGATTATAGGGAAAACTCTTGTCTTTTATAATATTTACTGCAGTTTAGTATTTCATTGAAGAAATCTACCCTTTGTAGTTTTTGAAATTACAAGTTATATCTGAGCTGTGTAAGTGGTGTCTGAATGTAAAAGATTTGTAAATGCAAGTAACTGGAGAATATTGATTAAAATTTAAAGATAATTGAAAGGCTTAAAAATTCAATCTCTGTTGTTTTAGTTTTGGACATCCCAATGAAGACCCCAAGGCCATTAAAAGGGCCCAAGTTTCAACTTGAAAGGTTGAATTTCATTTTCAAACACCACAACTGGTAAATAGTGGCCCAGTTTGTTTGTATGTAATTAAATGGGGTTAACAATTTTAGAATGAGGTGAGCACAAACAACACTAGTCTTCTTCGAAACATGCATTTATATTAACATTTGAAACTGGTTTGTATTGTAATACTTCCGAGTAACCTAATAAAATTTTTTTTAGTGTATCCTACAGAAAAAGAGCTTGGGCTTGCAATTGCAATGGAGTAACTAGGCATTTTCTAAATCTTTTGTGGATATTCCTCTCTAAGCCAGCTGCAATGTCACTAAAATGGAAAGCTGGAAATATTTCTGGTAATGTTCGAAAGGGGGAGAAATCAATAAATTAAATAAATATGAATTTATTCAGCTTTTATTTGACCGAGTGCGCATATTTTAATGTACTTACTATTACCCATCATCATTGAGTCATAGTCAATATTACTTATTATGGTCAATTCGAATTATTAGATTTCAAAATTAGATGGATTTTTAAGCTTACAATAAGTTTAAAGTTTCCAATTTGAATTTGTTTTAAATGTTACCTTTCTTGTTATTTATTAGATGCAATCAAGATCACGACCCATTAATTAGCCGGAAGACATCCAGAACTGAGCGAAAATCAGGGATCTATTAATACACCAGTACCAGTTTTCAAACCACAAAAAATTAATTGAAGCAAAAACAGCCTTTATAGCTAAACACGACGCATTTAAGCATTATTACAAAATTAATCTTTGATTTTTAACTAATTTTAATTGTTGACGTAGTTAAAGTGCGTAGTTAAGAATACATAAATGGCTGTAATAGCCTTTAATACGCATAATTCCGCCTTCCAAAGGCACGAGTTCTAAAAAAAGAAAGCTATAAAAGTAATAAACTCACAGAGCATGGTAAATTGAACAAACCCTCAGGATCTCGATAGATTGTGAGTTAAGGTAAGTGTAACTTTTTAAATATTGTTCCGTATCTTCCTCAAATTTATAAACATTCACATTATTTAATTAATATGAATTGAGTGCATATTTAATGATGCAATATTTAGTCGAAAATTGGATTACATATAATTGAAGTGGTAGTAGGTGGAAGGGTACTTGTGCACGCCGATATCAAAACTATTTAAATATGAATCAAACTTCCGAGTATTTGTTATTGAACGTGTTGCTGAAATATTGCTTTTGATAATAAGAATTATTATGGGGCATCTATTTGTCGGCTTATGTCTTTGTATACAATACATATTATGCTCTCAAGTGTATCTCTTTAAAACCTGATCATGTTTGACTGTTACCTCGATTTACCTCTGGTATGAAAGCTGTAAGATTTTGCGAGTTGTTTACAGTTACAGCCCGCAATATTTTGTCAACGACCTTGTACTAAAATTGTGCAAGTGCTTTATTACTGATCATCACTAGATAAACAATGTCATTGTAATTACCGCTCTTATACCTGTTTGAGGAATCGAAAAAATATGTCATATTTTGAAACTCGTCCTTAAATATTTAAAAACAGCCATTATATAAGTACGCCAAACGAGTGATCGAATAGAATATACCTTTAGATTTATTAGATGTCATTATTAACAATTAAATCAAAGACAGTTAGTCGTAAAAGTTACTTGTATGATGTACTATTAAAGGATCATATTTCGTCGGCAATTTATATAAACTAATATAAGCTAAAGGTAAATGTAACAGTATTGAATGAATGAATAAATGAATTTATTAGTAGAAACCAACCGTCTCTTTAAGGCACTTGGGCCCATGGAGAACGTGTCATAACATAATACAAATTATATACATACTACGGTTCGGTGACACATTTGTGTGTAACAATTAACAATGTAAAATTATGCATAACTTTTTTTACGAATTCACATAAATTGTCAGTGACAAACACACTGCATAACTTTTAAGTGATAAGGACAGCATATATACTTATATGAATGATACATATACAATACATACATATAGCATGGTGACAAATTTAACAAATAATATTATTGTGACATGACAAATAACTTTTAGGCAACGTTATTCGTGTTAAATAACACCCGAGTTTAATTCTTTATAATATATACTTATATAAGTTCATAAAAACACTTGCATTTCGACTAATATCTTTTTTTAACAATTTCTTATGCAGCAGATTCGTTGCCGACATAAAAATATACTAAAAAAGGCTTACGCAGTAAATACTTCTTTTTTCGTCAATCCTCTGCGAGAAAATGCTTACAAAAGCATTCCTGCGTATCTTTTCCATATCGATGTAACAGTAAGATGTCATTCATCTGGATTAGGGTAATATTTTGTTTATTCAATCCGAGATTGTCACATGAGAAATTACTTATAAACCTTGCCACAAAATCGGATATCCCGCACTTTGAATGTTAAATATTAGCTCTATTAAGTGACTCAATGTATAAGCATTGCTCATCACATTAAAAGTGTGGTGGTAAACTTGAACAGGTAATATTGCTTGACAGATCTTCTTCTCAGATCCGTTATAAATATGTTAGTTAATGTTAATGATCAATAAAGCGTGACTATAATTGTAATACGATGCAATGTCATGTCTTACGACAATCATTAAATTTTTTTATGTGCCAAATTAGAAGACTATTTGAGATGGGAGAAAAGTTCACTCTCATGGTCCAAGAATCTCAAATATGCATGTAGATATAATATGCAGTGCCATCCCGTTATTCACACTCCGCTTTGACAGCGTCAGCGTGCGTGTGAATGTCACTCATGTAACTAACTAGGGCCTATTCAATAATTACGCATTTTGTTGTATAATTATAAACGTTTTTTCATGTTTGAAATAGTATATACGAAATTTCGAGAAAATTAAACAAGGCGTTTTGTCTTTGAACTTTGCGGCAGTAAAATTCGATTCTTTCCCATTCACACGTATCAACTCACGAAAGCGAAACCTATATATTACGGTATCATATATTTTATAATATAATACATCAATTTTGAACTTATTATCACCAACTGGTTCTTGTCGTACCACGTGTATATTGTTTTGATCCGGAAGAGAATAGCAATCTTTACATATTTCATTATTTTGTCGAAATGCAACTAATACTACCCTTCAAAACATCATCACCAATTAGGCCGCAAAGCTAAATATTTTCCATGCAAATTTGTAATCTAAAACAGGCTATTGACAAACTTTGAACAAAGCTTTGGTTTTGGGTCTAGAAATACTTCCAACATATTTAACTTTGAGAAACTTTGTTTAATACTTGTACTTTATGTATACAAAAGATAGTTATATAGATAATTACCCCTCAGGCGCAATTTTACATTAAAAAACCAATGCAATCAATAAAACAGATAGTATACTTCCAAGAAGAGCGACTTTGTAGGTGTTTAACTAGGAAACTTTTAAAACTTCTGTCTGTTTCCTTTCGATCGTCTTGAGTGTTAAGCTGATTTTGAATAAGGCCATTTTTATATTGATTTTCCAAATATGCTATAAACAAAATGCTACATGTACAATGTCTTTTGTCCGACAGTTTATTTTGTTTCTTGTCAGATTAAAGCGTGAAAATGGGGAGAACCTCGTCCCTGAAACGCCACCCTGTAAACATTATCTTTTATTGCTGCACGAAAAAAAACAGTCCGTTCTTTTATATCACATCCTTACATCCTGTGACAAATCCAAGCCGAAACCACAGGATTGTTAATGAGAGCGTGAGAAAGGTCGTTCATTAAAAGGAATATCCTTGACGGACTTCTGTATTTCTGCGTCCTTTCCATACTTTGCTTTCCACTATGCTGTTAAGGAATCTTCACTGTTCAGATGATCATAGTTAATCACCAGTTAGCGATAGCATTTTATAAACTATTAATTTTATTCGTCGTCTTTACTTTATATATTTTATAATGTCTCTGTCACCGTCTACACGTCATGATTAATCTAAATTTAGTATCATTGCCTGTTGGGTTTCAAACAAAATTTCTTTTAAATTATTATTATAGGCTATTTTTATTTAATGCTCCACGTCGGGCCAGCCTGCTCCATTATCATCGAATCTACGGTATCCGTATATTTTATAAAATTTTATTCTATAAGCTGTTTTTCTATATCACCGGTTTCGTTTCACGGCAGCAACACATATGCCTTAGGCAGTCATGTTCTCTTCCTCACTTTTGATATCTAGTATTTATGTATTAGTCTCACCTGTTTTCCATCCTTCTATTGCTATCCTGATCTTCCTTAAATATGCTGCTAACGTTGTATTTGTAACCAACATATAAAACCGATTGTGCAGTTTTGCTCTCCATTACACTCACTTAAACGTAAACACTACGAAGTACGTAAACTGTATCCATTTGTTTTGTAGCGCTGTATGTTTCAGTGCAGTTCAAGCACACACCCATTTCCTCATTTTCAATTATTTTCTACTATATTTGCGCAAATACTTATTTTGCTTTGAATCGTATCATGTTCTCCACGACTCAATTCATAAAACAGATAGTCATTGCTATGGAACTAGTCACTGACCATTATCCGCTGTTGAAAATAATACAGCGCTGTTTGTTAATGAGGGTGAAGTCCGTCATAATTGATTTTGTTTAATTAGCAAAATTGGTTTTGGAATTTCTTGAATTGCTTAATCGCTCAATGATGATTTACTGATGTGTGTGAAACGTCTTAAAATATGAGATATGTAAGTTTTCATTGAAACAAACAAACGGGCAGCATGCATACAAATATTAAATAAAATACAAAATAAATAATAGATGCTAAAAGGGAATGATGCCTTAAAATTACATCTAAACAAAACAAATATGTTATTTAATATAGACAGACTTAAATAAGTACAACGTAAAATAAATTGTATTATAAAACCTTTTAGTCGTAAGTATCCCCTCAATAGCTACTAATGACCGGCGTGTTTTTTCTTTCGATGCCTTCTCCATTTATATCTGAAAGCTCATTAACTATGAAGATACTATATAGACCATTTACCAACCTGTATCTTTGCATATATGCAGGAACAGGAAGATCTGGCCACCAAAAATCCATATACTTAAATCTAAGATATTCACGTAGTTTCATCTGAAAGGAATGCTCTGTAGAATCTTTCGCCAAATAGTCATCTAACAAATAAAGAAGCCAGCTCTGTTCATACATTTTTTCCATCTTTGTCTATCGTCTCATAAACTTTTCGCACTCACATGGAGAAGCATGGATCCGCATGGTTGGGATGCTGACACTGGGAATTTCTAGCGCTGCTGCATCTAGCTCTGTTGTTTCAAAATTGTAGCAAGGGTTCTTTTACATGCAAACGTATTTTGATCATTCTTCTACACTGACGTCTGAATGCCTGAGCAGCACTTGAAAGTATTCTCCACCATTGGTGTTATGGAACAGCCTGAGTGGCTGTCCAGAAAAACGAGTCATTTCTTCACAGTGGAACTTCAATTTTGGTTGATCCTTTTCCTTGTAGCCAGTTAACACACAAATGTTTCTTCCTATTAGACCCTCTGCTGCTCTGAGCAGGATTTAGTCCATGATATATGGCCTTTTTCTTGGAAACACTATTGTTTCTATTTGGTGAAAGAGCGCTAATGGTAAGATATTCACCTGTACCCAGTGAGCATTCCGAGAGATTGTACACAAATTCGTAAAGGCTCAGCAGATGAAGCACCTTTTGAAAGGTGCCTTTGCCCAAAAGCAGCATGCTCACTACCCGATACAACGTGTTTGGTTCATTCGAGGCTGACTTTAAGGTGAAATAGACGTCGCCAATCCTGATTTGCTTATTTTCAATTATTTTGATGATGCATTCGAATAACCATTCGTTATAAAGTGAGGGGACCCCAATTACCAATTCGCTGGTTCCGGATATAACGAATGACCTCTTGATAGTTTATATGGGTTTGAAAGAGGGCTTGAAGGCGGTGATAGTCTTTAAAGTCAGATAATCCATCGGGTAGACCTGCCACGAAATTCAGGATATCGACTTCTAGTTTATCGAAATCCATTTTAAAAATCAAGTCCACTTGAACACTTATGTCATTTGGAAGCAGTTGAAAAGCGTCTGAAGGTTCGTTGTGTCAATTTTTGGAAGGCTAAAAGTCACAAAGGACTTTTGGAGAGTCCAGACGCGAAAAGTCATTTGGCAGTGCATATTTTATGGTCGATTTGGTTTTTACCCTAAAATGTTATCTTGTGCTGGAAATAATGGGCCTTATTTCTTCAATTGGAGCCGGACAAAGTGGATAGAGGTTACCACAGTGGTAGCACATGTGTAGGATTTGAGGTCTGCCTGTAAAGTTGTCCGTGTCAATCTCCCTCATCCATTCTGCCACAAAGTAGTGGCAATAAAATTCGAGTGCAGTTTCAATAGTTTCATAAAAGTATATTGCAACCGGTCTAAAGAGCCCAACCACAACTGCCATCACCTCTTTTAACAAGTGAGTATATGGAACTAGCACTTTATCTGCTTCCATGAACGGTTCTAGTTGTTTTCCACGTTCATAGAGCACAATCATAATTTTCAACTTACTTGTTGTTCCAAATAGTGACATAGAACAAGCAGCAGCAATTATATCCTGCCCATTACAGTAGTAGTAGCCGTATATGTGTCGATATCGGGATGCTGGCCCAGTCCCGTTTTGAATTGAATTTCTGTTGTTATATCCGTGTCGATTAGCAATACTCGTTTCACAATCGACGGTTATATCAGCGCTTGTAGATCCAATCGAACTGGCATGGATGTTGCATCTTAAAACGAAGCATCATTACTCCTTGTTAGATTATCCACGTAGGCTTGGAAGAGACCGGATGCCAATTTTAATCCAGTGTTTATTATTTCCGGATGACGGGTCCATTTCTTCATCTTACCCGCCATGACAGAAAAAGTCTCTTCCGTATCCATGTACTCGACGTATTTTGGGAATTGAATAAAACAATACGCCATAAAAATTGGAATAGTGAATTAATATATCTATAGTATTGGAATGGTATATATTTTTTTGAAAAATCCATGCAAACTTTCCAGCTCAAGAGTGAACTTGATTGGGGTGCGGAATGTGTAATCTTGAAAAATTTTGCATTCCGTAGTGCATGAAACAGGGTAAATCAGTTGCTCACTAAACTCCTTTACATGCTTACAGTGATCAAAGCCACAGTTTTTCTCATGCAACTTGGTTTCTCTCGCTTGTCTTGTGTCCCAGCTTGGCCAAGTCCTCTTCCCACAGGGGGCACACATTGAATAATTTCTGAATCACTTTGTATTTTTTTTACCGGGCGTTGTTTCCACATGCATTTTTTGGTCGTTTCAATCATGAGGAGACTGATGGTGACGAAGCTTATTCTGTTTGCCGGTTTGAATTGGACCGGCGGTCGACAGCTATTATTAAACAGGGTAACCCCAAAGCCACTTTTGTTGCAAAACACTGCAACAACATCACTCGTGACGTTAAAATGTGTAACGTCACACAATAGCTTTTTGTACCGTCTATTATCTTCAAATTGTTCCACCCTGTCTGTACATTGCATTCTCAATGTCTCCTTGTAGTCTTGCCAATGCTGTGCAAAATGTAAAAGAGCGCCATGTTTCTTTTTAGCAATAAAAGAGTGGAGTTTACAGGGAGGAGGTTCACCACATTTTGACGCTTTAATCTGACTAGAAAATGAATTTTCAAATCTTAATTGAAAAAATAACCAGGTTTTATTTTTGCAAAATAAAGTGGTTTTTCCTGTACATTCTTTCTCGATAATTGTATTCCTGTGAGAGAGCACAAGTTAATTTTTGCAATGACCGTGTGCACACATGTTGGTAGCTACAGATTACATGTACTTACATTATTGTGCCCCAATATGTTAGGGTTGTAATCAAATGGTTTCACTGGACTGCAGCCCAGTTTCCGACAGCTTTAAAAAAAACTCCTCCAGACCGTTTTCACTGCTATCGGAGTTTGGAACTCTGTGCTCCGAAAAATCATACTCCAAATGCCTTGCCGACTAGGATTGGTTCGTATTGCATATCATCCGTGTGCTGCTGCAAATCCATAGGCACTGTTATGTTGGTACTAATGATGCGGGGTATTCCTCTAGAACTTGCTTGTAGAGCTCACAATCTTTTTCAAATGTAAATTAATCCCCTTTACAAATAAATCAAAACTAAATAAAAAATGTCAACAGCTATAGCACCATAATATTCTGCTTTTGCTTTCACTTGGGGTAGCAGTACAGTGCACAGTAATACAATAGACATGACACGCATTGCAGATTCTTGAAACAATCTGGATTCGAAACCTTGATCCAAATCGGATAAAAATCAAACACACCAAGTAATCTTTTGAGCTGCAACATTTGCAAATGATTACACGTCAAAAAGAAGTGCCAGCAAGAAAGTGTTAGTTTATGTTAATGAGAGGAGCTTTGCTACTTGTGCCTTTTGGCTAGAACTAAAAAACCCAACCCTCTTACTTGACATTTTTTATCCCTGAATGAAATGAATCTAACTATGAATGAATAAAACTAAATTACTTGCATTTTATGTAGTCGGTTGCAACTTTAAATTTTGATGTTAGACTATAATGTTTTTAAATCTTGCTAACTCAAATGATGAATATGTGAGTGAGCTTTCCCTATAATGCATTTTTGGTCACGCACGAAACACGACAACAGACTTGAGGCATATAAAATAATGTGTGGCAGCCCCTTTGGCATAAAATATTTTGTCTCGTTTTGTGCATGTATGAGTTTGGTTCTAGACTCTTTGCTTTGATACAACAAGGGGACCTAAAATCAATATAATGTTCGCGTATTTCCTGTCTTGCATGGAGTGATTATCCCAGTATCAGTATTATGATATGTTTAGTTAAAGACATGAAAGCTTAATGAGATTAAGACAAATTATATTCATTGATGGACGTTATCGTGATAAATTAAATTAAATTAAATTTAAGAATAATCTTCCATAAGAGGAATCCGCGATAAGTCAGTCATAAGTCAGACATAAGGTGAATCAGAAATAAGGGGAATTCGCCATAGGAGGAATTGGCAATAGGGGGAATTCTCCATGAAAGGAGTTCGCCGGTAACGTTGTGAGTTGCAAGTTAAGCAAAACATGGCATAAGAAAGACCCATAGAAGAACGATTTTGTAGGTGAAAATGAAGGTATCAGCAGTAGATTTTCATCATTAAATGTTTATAAATATGCTTGTTGTTGCAATAATTTGATGATATTTTTTGTTTGACTATTTTAAATTTACAAAAATAATCGTTTTTCGTGTTCCCGACTTTTTATGTGATCAGTTTTAACAAACCATTCCAGCTTACAAGCCATTTTTTACATTGTTATTGCAAGTTAAGTCTGAATTTGTTAGATACGACGCATTTTTCGATTTACTGCAAGTATTGATGCACACGTACAAATTATTTTTCCCTAACCTGGCGATATTGGCCAAGTCAAAAGTTGTTTCAGATTTCATACAACTGTAAACTTTTTCGACAAACCTTGGTTATAACAAATGACAACCTTTTAGTGTCGTGATTAGAAAAGAAATTATGAGCGGACAAATAGCGAATGGTAAAAGTCTTTTACATATGAAAGAGTGCAACAGTATCATAACGTCTACTACCATTATTGGTTAAGTCACATATATTATTTTATATCATTACTTATTTAGTTGATTTCATTTTAAATATCATGAAAGTTTTATTTTCTTGTAATGAATATTTAGTTTACTTTATGTATACTAATCGTTATGTAAACAACAAATGTACATACTATTCGATTACATTTGTAGCTTAGGCAATTAAAACAAATCGTAAGTGTATAATAAATGTGTTTTGGACTTTAAATAATACTTAAATTAAAATAAAATTTACAGAATGCAGTATGACTTGTCATTTTACATTTTACATGCATTTTTAAAATACCCGCTCTACTTAAGAAAAGATGTAATATTATTACAAATATAAGCAGGTTGACAGTTTTACAAGCTTTGAACTGAAACTTCGAAAACCATATTATTGTACCTTTCGTTTTTATTATTAAAATTTAATTTAATTTTTAAAATTAAAGCTGTAGTTTTTATGTATCAATTGTTACTTCATATTATCCTTGGTTTACGTTTGAAACAAAGAAATTCTCTCTACCTTCAAGAATGATTATGCTTCTAAAAATTTGCACATTCCTATAATTCATTTTCCATTCACTTGTTTTTCTTTTTGACATTGAGCTCAACTTCCTCATTTTTGACAATATTTTTTGCTGCAGTATAATTTTCAGAGTATGTCATGACTGGTTGTCAGTCATTATAAAAGGTGGGTGGAAACTAAGTGATAATAAACTTGAACCGGAATGACTTGAAATGACACTAGGAGAGAAACTTATTCAGCTCCTGTCCCTAAGGAACGTAATTCAGCTAAATTGTCATGTTTTTTAATGTCAAAGCTCATCCACTCTTTAGCTATGTCAGCTCGCAAAGAGACAGTGATATGTACTTGGAGTGACAATGACATGTATGAACTTTACTTCCGTAAATAACAGTTTGGAATTTATTATATTTAACTGACAAAGCAAAAACAAACTTAAAAGGCTACCATGTTCCTGTCAAAAGGTGGTTGAAGTGTTTGGAAATATATTCAAACTTTATGAACGAAAGAATTTAAACAAAAATGGCAGCAGGAATATTTGCATTTGACGTTGTACTTTGACTTTATTCTGAAAATACTGTCGCTTGTAACATGCAAAATTAATATTATGAATATCAAGAAAATCCAGGAAATATCAGCTTTCAACAACCACGTTGTATGTAACATAAAGTTGTCAGTTGTGTTTTCTGGCTGGCCACTACTTACTTAAACTTTGTCATTCCGCTGTTTCTCTCTAATTTTCTGTAAAATTTCGAAATCCGATTTGAAAATATAAAGTATGCTTGTTTCAACCGGATTATTGAAAGAGCTCATGGACTGTTTATCATATCTCGACTATTTTGGAGCCATACCGTATTCCTGGAATCCGAAATCATTTCGACTAGAAGCTAAACCAAAAGAGAAACTGAGAATATTTTTCGCTCGTTTGATTATTGCATTGGTTTATGTGCTCTTTGTATTCATTCAAGTTGGAATGGGTTGGAAGGATGCAAAGTTATTTGTGAAAATGCACAGTATTTTATTTACTTTGATATTCATCTGCTCATGGATCATGATATATGTGATTGGAATATCCTCAGCCAAAACTGTCTCGATGTTAAATGCCATAATTCAGTATGAACAACGTGAATATTCAAGTAAGAGAATTATTTATTCTTGCCATGTAATTTTTTGACAATTAGTTTTAAATTCTATTTGTTTTTGCAGATGAGCCAGCATCCACCCAGGGATTTGTTTTTTTGATTAAACTGGTTTTAAGATGTTTCATTGGAGGAACAATGTTGACGTATTTATATGACTTGGATGCATTTTGGAACCCTTGCTTTCCCATTTTCGTTGGATATCAACTTTGTGACCAGTGTGACGCCAAAAATCCAGGGTTTGCTGGTCCTCCATCTTGGAATTGGATTGAGATCATAACAAAAACTGGAATTATTCTTGTGTCATGGTTAAACACAAGTTTTCTTTTTACCGGACTTAGCTATGCCATCGCACAAATGTTCCTTCAAGGCTACACTATTCCTTCTTATCTCGAGGAATTCCAAAGGTACGTAACGTAATGTATAATTCAAATAATTTCAAATGTAAGAATTACTCCAAATTTCGACTAATATTAGCATTTTTACCTATTTCAGAAAAATATCGGAAATACAGGAATATTCTGAATATTCTAAAATCCGAAAGCAGGCTATGATATTCCGTCAACTTCAAATCATTGCTGTTTTATTTCGAGAATTTTACTCTAAATTGGCTCTGGTGATGTTCATGATAACCATCACGGTTTCCCAAATCATTTGCTTTTACAATACAGTCAAAGTATTTGGAGGAGGAAATCCTGAAGAAAATAATCAAATGTTCCTAAACATTCTCTACTTTTACGTTGCATGGACAAGTGCGATTACAACTGTTGTCATCTTCACAGCTTTTGCAAAGCTACATGCCTTTTCAACAAAAGGGCAACAGGAAATGAGACAAAATACTGTTCTCATGAGAAACAAGTGGTTTCGAAAATTTCAAAAGTCAAGTCCAGTTTTACGCATTTACTTCGGAGGTAGCAATTATTTCGAACGATTGACACCGCTCAACATGGAAAGCTTTGTGATTGTCCAAATTGTTAATTTGCTTTTGTTGGGTGGATTGAAAAAGGATTGAAATGTGTTATCAGAAATGTAGTCGTTTGGTTTCTGTGCGAAACTTCGTAGTTTATCCTTAGGCTATATAGTAAACTATTTGTTACGTCAGTAATTTAATTTAAGTATTTAATTACAAGTATCTGTTAGCATTATTAAAAATTAGTTGGCTTCCGTGGTCCAGATTTTTGTTTTAATCCAATCGTTTCAGTAATGGAGTCTGAACTGATGCAGCTCTCATTTGACTCTATATTTACACAATGAAACATTTTGACAAGGGATAAATATATTGTTTGAATAAATCAAAGTCGGAGGAAAAATATTTGAAATTTCCCCCGTCGACAATTAAAAGATTCCTTTTAAATTATCACAACTTCATAGCATTTTCATAATTGAGAAACCCGATAGAACCGAAAAAAGGAACTCTTTGAATGGAACTATGCCTTGAAGTAATTCAATCAAAGCTCTGATACAGATTCTTTTGTCTGTTCTTTTGCTCTGCTTCTAAAGTAAATGCAGTCATGACATGACACAATAAAACGGATCTTGACGGAAGGTTTTATTGATTTTTTATGATTTCCATAATTTCTTGCAAATATTGTAAAACACATTTTGTTTAATACTAAAATAAAATATGAAACAAGTTAACTTGCTAATTTTCCTTTCGATCTTCACCTTTTCATAAATGACATTATGACACTATTTTATGACTTCACCACAATCTCATTTTTGTGTTGGGAAAATGCATGAGAACATAATACAATATGAACTGAAGCTAAAACTTGAAGTAAATCACTACCACATATTTTTACACTTCCTTAGAGAAGTTCTAGGTCAGCAAGAAAATTTACAGTAGTTCACCCATTTTTACACATGAATAGGTTAAGCTGCAACAACTTTCATTGCCTGTTTCCCACTCCTTTGAACATTAAAAATGTACTCAAGTGGAAGTTTTGCCCTTTCTCAAGTAAAAAACTTTTTTATACAGCTTTTATGATAGCAGGAGCGAGGTAAGAAATGTTAGAAATGAAAAACTAAAATATGAGCCATCCATAAAATACCCTGATGTTGTGATCATCAATGCGAACGAGTGGTGACGAGTAGAGTCTCAACGTGTTCTACATCCAGAGGACAAGTAAATACAGTAAAATATTCTGTATGGAAAAGAATACTATTCTCAATGCTTTTGCGGTATTTGAGCATTTCAAAAGGGAATAACCTCTCAAGTTTTGGGGATATGAACGATGGTAATACATATTTTAAAGCCGTGTTTCGGAACTCACCCCAAATGTTTCACCCGAAGCGGAATGGACACCCCACTTTTTATCCCAAATTGTTTTACCCCATAAGCTTATTCCACCCCAATAAACATTTACCCCCAAATCATTTTTTACAATAGAAAACCATTTTTATTAGGGGTAACCGTTGGGTTTAGGGTACATTCCATTGTGGTTAAGGTCTATGGAAAACTTTCCGCTTGGGGTAAAAAGAAATGGGGTAAATTCCGGTAACCTAAATTCACCTTGCGTTGATTAATTAAAGATTTATGGATGCGTAATGCTAACGGGATAAAATCCCTATGTAGAAATGCAAGATTATGATTATGTGTTTTACCATCACTTGAAGAAATGTTAGATTGTTGGAATTGATGTTAATTGAATCAAGTCTAGTGTAATTTAGAAATGATTAAATGGGTTACCGGAATTTACCCCATTTCTTTTTACCCCAAGCGGAAAGTTTTCCATACACCTTACACATTATTACACTAGACTTGATTCAATCAACATCAATTCCAAAAATCTAACAATTCTTCAAGTGATGGTAAAACACATAATCATAATTTTGCATTTCTACATGGGGATTTTATCCCGTTAGCATTACGCATCCATAAATCTTTGATTAATCAACGCAAGGTGCATGCATTATCCGTATCATAAATTTACAATCATGCACACAAGCCAGAAGACAAACGCTGAGCGCTTAAGCATTGTCTTGAAGAAGCATAGAGAGAATATGAAGGAAAATATGATTTCGAAAGGTTCGTCTCACCACGCTTTTGTTATTCTCCGTTTCACTTATAATGAAAGTGGCCAGAAGCTTGTGCATCCTGTCTAATTCTCTTCACCCTTCGTCTTCAATTACTTTTTAAAATTAAAAATGCCCAGTTTTGGTGAAACGTCCTTGTTATTTGTGAATTTACTTTTGTTTAGAATTATTTTGAAATAAAATTGAATTTCTGAAATTTTATCTTAAAACCCTAATTGAATAATGTAATTACAAATTACATTTGAAATATGTAAGTTGGAAATGTCCACAAATAAGATTAACATTTGAGCTACTTTTTAAAGCATATGCATTGTATTATTAGTGAGTGTAATTATAATCCCTTTACTTATCATAGGCTGATTATTTGCTGCTCCAAATTGCACTTGACACAGTAAGCAGTCAACAATTGACAAAAGGCATGAATAAAAATACAGGTATTTGAATACCGAAGGTTAATGTTTGTGAAAACATGACTGAAGCCAGCCTTCTGCTAAACTCTGCAAACAAATCTGGTGCTAAATTAGATCCTGATATCATTAAGATAAAAAGGTCGCTTAAAGATTACGTTGACATAAGTATTTTCTGTAAATTTCTGTAGTGATCCAGAGTTTAAAATTCAATTAACATTGTTTGTTTGTTTTAGACACCAAAAATTATCACCAGGACCACAGTACATGGACAACAATTCCAATTTAAAAATAAATTTTAATATCATCCAAACGATTCATCAAAGGAGCTTCATTTTCGTATATTTCCTTAAAATTGTGTATTCATGCCAATTATAAATTACGTAAGTACTTTCAACACGTAAATGACAATCTTTTAAAATTTAAAATTAAATATTCTGAATATTTGAGTCATTTAACTTAATTGTTTTTATTTTTATAATGGCCTAAAAGAAAAGAGTTGGATGGGACTAGGAAGGAAGCAGATATTCATTTTTCATCTTTTCCAAATATGCCTGCCAGGAACAGCTGCGATTTCGATTTCTCAAAATGTGCTAATACGGTTTGAAACCGACAAATAAGATAAATTCATATAGGTTAACAATTTATTTAATTTAAGCTTAATCGAAGAAGCAAAAATTATTATACAATTCATCGCTTCATATCATTCTCTTTGTTATAAATACATGGCAGAGAATGTTACCACAGAGTACTGCTTGTAATTTTTACATTATTTCGTTTTTGACAATTCTTTTGTAAAGCTTTACTTTAATGCAATTGAGAATTAACACGACCAACAATGCATGTAAGTGAATTGGAAGTGGGAATTCTTTTCCCTTCAAAAATACAAATAATATATAAAATTATGTATGGTACATTTCAAACCATAAATTTTTTATTATAAAATTACTTTGAATTCAGTTAAATGGTAGTAGTGTGTTTGGATACTTTCGCACGCCGATATTAATACGTTTTATATTTGTTCCAAACTGTTAATATTTCTTATAGAGCGTGTTGCTGAAGCATTTAATTTGCGTGTTAATTAGTTTTGTTAACTTTAAACAATATTTAACCAATTTGCTTTGGGTTAAGTTCACTTTAAAAATAATATTGATCGAAACTAACATGATGATTTTCCTCGATGGACTTTAATAAAAGTCCAGCTTACAAGAAAATGTTAGTAATGTAAAGTAATGAAAAATGATATTTCAAATTACTTTAAACAAATAATCAATAACTTGGTAACATGAAGTATATGTCGATAGTATTATAAATATAATATTATTGTGAAAACTGTAATTCTTAGTAATGGTTTTTGGTACTAAAAAAGCTATGGTTTCCAAGAGAACCAAAACGTTCGATAGATTATGTTTCTTCTTACTGAACTAAAGTGCCAACACATAAACAAACAAAATAAAATTGATATAATCTAATCCACAATATCAGCTTTACGTAAGTCTGATAAAAAATAAGTTGAAATTGAGATTTTAGATTTTGAAGAACAGACAAGCACAGAGATACAGGGATGTATATTTAAAGAAAGCTTTATGAAAATAGCCAGGATCTAAATATGATTGTGGTTTAAACTTCGACAAACCATACTGATCTTGGCATCACACATTTTTAAAGTGCACAAAAATAAAGGATGCTTTAAACAATTCTATAGAAATTGAACTGTCACTATCAATCAAGACAATCATAAACTACTAGTTTATTGGGTACATAAAATAATTAAAAATAACATTCATTTAAGATTTCATTGAAATTAAGCAGTAAAAATTCTTATTTTTGATACATGAAAAGATGTACTAAGGTTATGTTATGTAAATCTGAACTTAAATGTTTTCATTATGGTTGGCGTACAAAGTTTAGACAATCTTGACATTATTTTCTAATGAATTGTATACCACTAAACCCACACTCTATAGCGCGCAAATAAGCCCAGGCGATGGGTAAAAGACCTGGCAAAACCCGTTGTTTTCATGACGATAAACGAATTTGGAATGAACGATAAAGTATTATATACATCTATTCACAAGATTATAAGCAAATAATCAACGTAAAGTATTATAATTCAAAACGAGTTTTCATGAGTATCCATTGGTGCGGTTCGTTTACGCGCCAAAAAATACCTGAATTTTTTTACGGGGGTATTTCGCACTTCACTCGATAAACAAAAATCTAGAAAAACACTGGTCGATGAATAAAACTGCACTAATAAATTTTGAATGAAATCAAATTTCCAGTGAAATTTTCTTTATTCGTATTATGCTCACATATTGATGCAAGAGAAAACACGAACCAATTATTTCAGATGATTTTCGTCCGATAGCTGCGTCTGGTCATGTCAGATAATTAAAAATAGCTAAGTGTCACCAGCTTCTCGTTACATCCCATAACGTAGAATCTCATTTAGTGATAATTAGCTTCCAGCGGGACTACCAAACTGTATGCAGCTTCACCTTTAATTCTTGGAACTAATGCATATAGTCAGGT
>JAHZNA010003609.1:0-10297 GCA_027743935.1 Sinodicranocentrus sp. ZH6 | reverse complement strand
GTCAATTTCTTGCTGACGTGCAACTCGAAAAATGTTTAAAACCTTGAGTCCATAGTTGTGCTCTTGGCTGTTTGCAACGTATTTTAGAATGTCGTCGTGAACGTCTTCGACTTGAGTGACAAGGCGACAGGTGTGAAGCCAAAGGGATATTTGGGCTTTAGTGAGACCGGAAATTTCTTCCAAAAGGCGGACAGCTGAGGGGTGTATATTTTTCTCGTATTTGGTGACTGAAAACTCCTTAAATTACATAACAAGATTATTGTCTCACTTATATTTTTAAGTTACGCTTATCCTAAGATAAGTTACCTCTTCCTGTTCTTCAGAATCAGAGTAATCTGAAACCACTTCGTCTTCATCTGAACTTTCACCAGAGGAAGAAACCCTGTTATCCCTTCGTCGTGACATGGTAATCCCTTATTTCCTGGAGAATCTTCTCCACTCACAAAGAACTTCAGACAAAGAAGACTATCCGGCAAAAAGTGCATCTGAATATACTTCAGGTGTGATATATACCTTGATATCCTGTTTATGATTCCAGAGATGACGTGATATGATACGCGGGGAGCTGATAAGCATTTTTTGTGTGGCAATGTGGCAAATTAGTGATAACAGTATCCAGCCCAAGTGGGCTCCAGATACCTTGCCAATACAATAGATTGAAGTGTTGGAGAAAAATTATTTTATAATTTATCCTTCATTCAACTTTGGGTTGGCCTGATTGTTTTTTTTTGCAAAAACAATAAGTTTAAATTTCGATTTTGTATTGGTTATAAAATGGCGTCTGAACCGGAAGAAAAGTATGTCAACTTTCCTCACCTGGACAAGCAAAAAATGGTAGTGAAGGAGGAAACCCGTAAGAAAATAATTTCAAGGTGGGCACTGATTCAAGAGGAGTTGGGAAATTTAAAAAATGTTATACAACAACAAAGCCAACAAGGTAGGTAGAATAAGTGAAACGATTTATAAAGAAATTTTTAAAGGTGGTTTTCTTTTTTATCTTTGATTTTTTTATTACAAGGAGGAGCGCAGTATCCTACCCCTCACGCTATTGAAGACTGTATTGCTACTTATGTTCCTGATCTTAACACGAATTTTGCCATTTTAGAAGATGCCTACTTTAGCAAAGATCAAGTTGAAATGGAAATGTATGATGATATCATTGTCTTCATTATTGAAGCAACACTGGCCATTACAGATTTGTTTACAGAGCCAATTGAGCTCTTGAATGGAGGGAGTATCAACGAAGTTTTGGTGTTATCGAAGGATCAAATTTGTTGCATTTTGGGGAACGCTTTTTTCTGTACTTTTCCACAAAGGGAGCCAGACCGGGAGAGATTTATTGAATATCCTCGGATCAATTTTACAGAGTAATGAAAAAACAAAACAATTTTATAATTTTATTATATAATTAATTTTAATGGCTTAATTATTTTTATTGTTATAAAAGATTGTTCGACGACCAAAGCAACACAGGTCCAGGATGGAAGGGGAGATTCCGTCAAGCTAAAATCGAAAAGGTAAAAGCCTTCTTTAATTACTTTTCTCGAATGAAGGATCGCTTCCGGAAGGATCCCGTGGAGATGGTGATCTTTGAAAGGAGAAGCTTACCTGAGAACGGTATCCCTCAGTGGGAAAATATTCAAGAGGGATTTTTCCCTTTGGAGGTGCACACCAATGGGACCATTGAAGATGCTGTGGGATCCTTACAGGTCGATTTCGCCAACATGTTTATCGGTAAGTTCGAAAAATCTTCATGATAATATCTGTAATTCGAAAACAATTGCTTAATTAAATTGTTCAACAGGTGGCGGTACTCTAGGAAGTGGCGCCGCCCAAGAAGAAATCCGCTTCACCTGCTGCCCCGAACTAGTCGCAGGTCAACTCTTCACAAAAGTCCTTTACCCCAGAGATGCCCTTCTCATCCACCGCTTCGAACAATTCTCCTCCTACACCGGATACGGCTCTTCTTTCAAATTCCACGGCGACTTTGAAGACACAAATGTCATCTCCAACCACATCGTCTGCCTAGACGCCCACCAATATCCTAAAAACTCTTTGTTCATGCAACTCGAAAAGAGATGGATCGACCGAGAGCTCAATAAATGCTTCATTGCTTATCAATCCTCCGCCCTCTGTCCGGAGGAAGAGTGTTCGAAAATTGCTAGTGGAAAATGGGGATGCGGGGTATTCAATGGGGATCCCATTTTAAAATCTTTAATTCAATGGATAGCCTCCTCCTATTGTCAAAAGAGTTTAAGCCTTTATACCTTCGGGGATAACTACTTATCTTCCGAACTTTCCGAAATTTGTAGAATAATTCATCAAAATAAGTTTACAATAGGAACTTTATATCAAACAATTATGGCCTATGGGCAAGCCCTACTTGAAGAGAATATCAGTTTCCTAGAGTTCCTTCAAGATACTCTTGTAGCTCCCCTTCCCGATGATAACCTAATCCCCCCTTCAGTTCATAACACTTCTAGAAAATCCTCTCTTGTAAATACAACATCAGAGCCAAACTCGCCATCTCCACCTTCCCCAAAAAAACCGTGGTATAAATTCCCCTCATTCTTTTGGTGGAGCATTGGCGTCATCTCTTTCTTCTATGGAGCTACATACTTGCTGAAATACCTTCCCATGTCTTGGTTCTCCTTTTTGGATAAATTTGCTTTCGCCAACGATCTCCACTATGAAGCTTGTGACGTGGGGACATCCGCAGATGTTGTCAGTACAATTTTGGACGCAGTCGAATCCACTTCAACAGAGTCTACTCCTCTCATTGACACGCTGAATGGAACTTGCTCAATACGATTGCATTGGTATAATAAGTTTCCTTTTACCCAAATAGAGTAAAGGTCCGAGCTGGAAACGTTCGCTTGAAATGTATGAAAGATCCTTTTAATTCAATTTTTATTTATAATGCCCATGTCGTCAATGCTAATTTTGGTGAGGAATGTAAATTGGTGTGGTATGAAGTGTATATAAAAGTACTGTTTAGTTTTACATGCGTGTATCATAATCATAATATTTAACGTTATTAAGCAAATATACAACGTTTATCAACCGAGGTTGTCAACCTTATCTACACTTCTCACTTATTTTTTGCTCAGCTTTGAATACGTTGATGTGCTGCTGCATGCTGTACATTTGCAAAAGACGAGAAGCTTTTGCTGAAGGTGAACGTGAACATTTATATTTGTGGAAGCAAAACAGGACAACTTACTAAATTTAATTTAGTATATTGTACAATTAATCGATATGTAAATTCAATTTAGCATAATAGAAAGATGTAAGTGGGATGTGAATCCAATAAAATTTTATGCGTACAAAAAGCATGTGTATAACGTTAACTAAATTTAATTTAGTATATTGTACAATTAATCGATATGTAAATTCAATTTAGCATAATAGAAAGATGTAAGTGGGATGTGAATCGAATAAAATTTTATACATACAAAAAGCATATGTATGCATTGTGTGCATAACGTTATTGAGCTTCTGAATCAACCTTATCTACACCTCGAAACTCATAACTTTAGTTCCAGATGAGCGACTCGACTGGAGTAAGCTGCTGTGCATTTGACGAATACGATTTTTGCTGGAGGTCAGAATACATGGCTTCACATTGCCAAATGCATTTTTGCATAAACAATCACAAATTTGCACAAAGTGAATGTAGGATGGTATGCGATGGAAAATGTGATGGTGGCGAAGGCGGAGCTATGATAGAAATGTAATACGGCTGAAGATGTGACTTGGGTGGTGTATTGTTTTGGGTAAAATAATTTTATAAGATTAAGCACAAAAACTGAAATAACGGATCACAAATCAAGGCAATATCAAACTTGTTTTTTTACATTTTGGTCAGCAACCACGTTACAAGTTTTGAAAGAAACTGAACTAATGGAGTATAAAAGGTGCAAGGTTTATCTTTCGAAGGATTTCAAGCTAGATTGGGGCATAGGTAACAATTTAAGGTTTTACTTGCAATAAACAATTAAATTTTTTAACTAAAGTTTATATAAAAAATAATTATTAGCTCAATATTTGGCTTGGAGCAAATCTGAGGATGCGTATAGGATCTATATTGAATTTTACAAACCAAAACTGAGCAGTCTCAAGAAATACACTGGAGTAATTTACAACGATCATCATTTTCAATTGATCTCAGATGCCGTTAAACACGCAGAGGCTTTAAATAAACCGTAAGCAATACAACATCGCCATCACTTCTATTTCGACTTGTGTATTCAACTAATTCTATTTTTATTTGATTTCTTTAAATATTAGATTTATTCGGTTGCGTCTTACAAATGACAGGAAAAATGATAAAGTGAGAGTAGCACTGGAACTAAAATTTGATAAAAAATTTATCCAAGCTTTAAATGTACAGGAGTTAATTGACCCACGAATATCCATCATTGGAGTACATTCTAAAAATCCTCCAAATAAACTAAGCGTTACAGGTAGGTAACTTCATAAACATGCAATTCATTTTATACCAATATTGTATTTTAGCAATGGGAAGTTCTAACTAAACATCTACTACAAACCCCAATTCAATTTGACTTCTTGTTAGCTTAATTACCAACAGTATTCTATGCAAGTCATATTAAACCATGCTTCAATTCAAAGTTGCAAATTAAATATTGAACGAATATGGCTAAAAGTAATTACTACTCAATATATTTCAGATATTATTCTCCGGGAGGATGGAGTTTTGGATAATTTTGAAGGGCTCATTACAATGGAGAAGATTATTCGAGAGAGTACACAAATCTTTTATTTTAACTTTGAATTTGACGTTTTGTTGACCTGGTTGGATGGTTCAGTTTCTTTTAAGAAATTTGACATTGTTGAACAAGTATTTAAAAAGCAGTCTGCGACTGACTGTGTGATTATGGCAGAAAAGCAAGTTAAAGTTCCTTGTCACCGTTTTATTTTATGTGGTATTTGAAATGTTTTTATAAAATCCCTTTCCTCAATTGTTTTTGCAAAAAAAATGCATAATTACATAATTATCATGTTATTTTTCAGTTCATAGTGAAGTATTGAATGGCATGTTAATGACCCCAGTCTCACAGGGGCAGAAACATATGATTGAAATGAATGACATAAGCGAAGCCGGGGTGAAGGCTTTCCTCAAGTATTTGTACTTTTGGGACACTACTGCGGCTGACAAAAATGACATCATTGGGATGGAACTCTTGAAGCTATCCCGTACATACAAAATACAAAGCTTGGAAGAAACCATGCTGAGTTTATTATCACGTAAACTTCCCACTTGGTTCCAAATGAGTACAGTCCTTGAGCTGTACATTTTGTCTGCAAATGTGCCTGAATATTCTGCATTAACAAAGCAAATGTTGGCTGCGATGAAAGGGTAAAGAATCATTTTGACTTTGAGCATTAAGGCAAACAAGCAATGTAAACTGATTACCTTTTTCTATATGTTTCAGCAACCCGGCTCAACTTCGTAGTTGCAGTTTATTCCAGGAATTCAAGGAAAAATATCCATCACTCATTGCAGAATTGCTATTATTGCTTTTGGAACTAAACTGATGAATGATGTTCCTTCAGCCTTACAACGCAACACTCCGGAAATTTGAAGTATTCATATCCCTGAAAAGAAATTAAGTGAGCGTCACAAAAAATATATTCAGAAACGAATACTGACATTTAAAATCTTAAGTGGATTTTGCTCCGTCTTGTCCATGTTAGTTTAGCAAAATAGCGAGATGCATTTATGAATAAAATGGTATACATTAAAAATCATATAAGCATTGTGTTTCCTTATTAAATAAGCTCCTGAAATCGTCAACCTCATCTACACCTCGCACACTCATTCTTTTAGTCTCAGATAAGCGACTACGCTGCTGGTGCTGTGCATTTGAGGAATATGATTTTCGCTGAATGTCAGCATGCATGATTTCACATTCACAACACAATGCACAATTTATTTGTGCACAAGAGTACTATCAAAGTTTGCATGCTTTGGTAGGACAATGAACAATTTGCACAAAGTGAATGTGGGATGCGGATGTGATCATGGAAAATGAGATGGTGGCAAAGGTGGAGCTTACGACAAATATTTGATGTGGGTGGTGTAGGATATTTTGAGAAAAAAAATTGCATAAGATTAAGCACAAAAACTGAAATAATTGATTAAAAATCAAGGTGACATCAAAGTAAAATAGTTGTTTTGCATTTTGGTTGGCCACCCCGTCACAAATTTAAAACAGAATCTGTACAAATGGAGTATAAAAGGTGCAAGGTTTATCTTTCAAAAGATTTCAATCTAGATTGGACAATAGGTACAAAATGCAATTTTGACTAGCATTGTATTTTTAATCAGTAAAACTAGAGTTTATTTTCAAAAAATATTTAGCGAAATATTCATCCTGGAGCAATACTAATGATGGAGTAAGCTGCTATAAGGATTTTTACAAACCAAAACTGAGCAGTCTTCAAAAATACAATGGAGAAATTTACAAAAATCAGCATTTTCAATTGATCTCAGATGCAGTCAAAGACGCAGAGTCGTTAAATATACCGTAAGTATTGTATCTCAATCGTCATACTTTGACTTATACATTCAAATTATTGTTATTTTTCTTTGATTTTTAAATATCATAGATTCATTCAGTTGTGCCTTACAAATGACAGGAAAAATGATAAACTGAAGGTAACCCTGGAACTAAAATTTGACCAGATATTCATCGACGCTTTAAATGTACAAGAGTTGATCGGCCCACGACTATCCATCATTCGATCGAATTCTAAAAGTCCTGAAGATAACCTGAGCGCTACAGGTAGGTGCTAATTACTTCAGAACTACACCATACATTTACAATACATTATAATAATTTATGAATATGGTTAAAAGTAATTATACAATGCAAATCCAAATTTTTACAGATATTGTTCTAAATGAGCACGCAGTTTTGAGTGATTTTGAAGGGGCTATTAAAATGGAAAAAAACTATTAGGGATAGTACAGATTGGATTAATTTCAACTATACGGTCGACATTTTGTTGACATGGTTCGATGGTTATGTTTTTGTAAGAAATTCGACATTGTTGAACAAGTATTTAAAAAGCAGTCTGCGACTGACTGCGTGATTATGGCAGAAAAGCAAGTTAAAGTTCCTTGTCACCGTTTTATTTTATGTGGTATTTATTGTTTTTAATTAAATCTGAAAATTGCTTCTGAAATAAAAATAATCATGGTCATAATTACTGTGTACTTTTCAGTTCACAGCGAAGTATTGAATGGATTATTGATGACCCCAGTCTCACAGAGGCAAAAACACATTATTAAAATGAATGACATAAGCGAAGCCGGGGTGAAGGCTTTCCTTAAGTACTTGTACTTCTGGGATGTTACTGCAGCTTAAAAAAGTGACATCATTGGGATGGAACTCTTGAAGCTATCTTAGACATACAAAATACAAGGCTTGGAAGAAACCATGCTCAGTTTGTTATCTCGACAGCTTCCCACTTGGTTTCAAATGAGTACAGTCCTTGAGCTGTACATTTTGTCTGCAAATGTGCCCAAATATTCGGCATTAACCAGGCAAATGCTCAGCGCGATGAAAGGCTAATTATCCTTTTATCATCCAGAGGAATAAGGAATGTAAACTGATTAATCTTTTTCATATGTTTCAGCAACCCGGCTCAACTTCGCAGTTGCAGTTTATTCCTGGAATTCAAGGAAAAATATCCATCAATCATTGCAGAATTGTTATTATTGCTTTTGGAAATTTAAGAATTTTTTAAATATATTATAATAAAGCCAATATGAGTACAAATAGGAAAATACAATGTAGGATTCATTTTTGGCTTTAGAGGTTATGCTAATTTTAAAAGATATCATTAGCTTTCGTAAAGTATCCCCTTACTTTAACAAATGCAAATTGAATAGTATAAGAAAAATCGAAACAGGATTGTTCTACATACAAAATATAATGAACACAATAAACCCACGCTTTTTGAATACGTATAATAACCATTAGGGAAGCCAGCTATTAAATTAAATGTACAAAACATAAATAGGTGTTCGACTTGACTTGTTTATTCAGGCAAGCTTCATTGTCCAATTGCCATTCTCTAATCTAGAAAATAAATTTTAGTCCTTCATATAAGATAATTATATCCGGCGGGTAAGTCTTTTTTCAAGTGGATGTCAGTTTAATGGCGTTCCTTCAAAATATCCTTGTACCCTCTCCTCTCTCAATGATAGCCTGACCTCCAATAAAATTTAAAAAGCCTCAAAAATATCTCCACTATAAGATTTGGGATGAATGGGCATCCATATGTCATTAGTGAAATAGTTGACACTGTTAAGTTATGTCAGAAAAGGTTACTCCTCTCATCGACATCCTGAAGTGGGGAGAGTATTCTTTTATGTAAATGAATACTTAAGATCTAAGCTGGACAAAAAATGGCACAGAATGTATACAACGTTATTAAGCAAATATAAATCGTTTATTTCTCTTTTAAGTTCTTAAACTTTATCTACATTTCACTCTCTTTCTCTCTCTGTCTCATAGCTCAGCTTCAAATGAGTTACTGTGCTGGTTTACATTTACGACAGAGTACAGTTTTTGCTTCAGGTTAGCATATGCATTCATATTGTGAAATGCTTATTCGTACGAAAGTAGTATGGAAAATAATTTTGCAAAAATTATTAATGTAAGAAGGTATTGAAAAAAATATATATGGTAGTGAATGGTGACATTGAGGTAACCTAGGTTTGCTGTATGGTTCAAGAAATACAATAAATCTGGTAAGACTAAGTTAAGCTCGCAAATAAGACTTTTTTAAATTTCACTTCAAATATTAACCTAACAATCTAACCTAACAAGAAGATATCATAAAACGATAGTCTCACATTGTGACGGACCTTTACTTATTCTATGAAATAAGGTCTGGTCGTGTTCATGTTCGTATGAATATTTAAAGAATGTAAGTACGGGAGAGCAAATAATTAATGGTGACAGAGAAATAGAAACTATTAAGTTTCTGGAGAGCAACTACACTATGGATATGACTTGAAAATACCAAACTTGTATATTCTCATATTCTCTGGAGAAGTAGACACAATTTAGAGAGCTGTGTGTAGCTCAATGACAAATATCAGACTCCTGTCTGTCCAGCAACTGGTGGCTGGTTATATACATGTTAGAGAGTACGGTATGTAGTATGAGAGAATGTGAGGGTATTACAGTTCAAAGGAAAAGATTTTACATCTTGCCTAAAATGTTTCCGGCAAACAGAATTCTTCATAGGGTTGGTTAACGGGACATTGAGAAGTTTCCTTTTGGCTTTAGTTTGTGTAGGGATTCTGCTCGGGAGTTCTGCTGGGGATGGAATGATCATGATGTACAACAAATTACCATTTGCATTCTATCTCGTGTGCCCTTTAGTATTTGGACTTTGCCTAACAGTAGACTTTGTCATGATACTAATTGCAAATATTCCAAGAAGAAATGGACTAATGTTTCTGAAATATTGGAACAGGGAAATGTTGAGAAAGAAGACAGTTGAAGTCTTGTGGAATCATAGGATATTCTATTGGACCGATGAGAAAGATCAGGGCGTATTTAGCTTTGGCCATTGCAGATGGAATAATATCTTGAGTCCAGTTCGTCATATAATTACCTAAAATTCAAAAGCTGGAGGCAACGCCTTGTTTGGTTTTGGTTACCAAAGCAATGTCTATTCAAACACAAAATGCTGCATTGTTTGTGTCTGGACGAAAAATCAATTTTCGGTGGCTAAATAAAAAAGTGAGTCTTGTCATGTTTTATGTTTAGCTCAAATCAACTGAAACCCAAGCTTGTACTGAATTTTCCTGCTTGAGAAATATACGCTGTGCAGTACAAATGCTTGTGTTCCTTTACTTTAAGAAAAGAGTTCTATGAGTACAAAAACATTGTATAAATTAAATCCTTTTCATGTTTTACGGCAATAGTCTTCTTGTTGCAAAACGTAAATAAATTAGTAGTGATAAAAATTTCTAATATAAGAGAGGAATTGAGAGCATTGAATATATTGATTATCTTAGTTTAAAAAATTGGTACTTGGAAAGTCGGCTGAATTGGGAACGCTGTTTTTCTACATCCATTTCTTTTCGTAAAATTAAATCTCAATTAAATGTACATTTGTGATGAAGACATTTATCAGCTCGCAAAGGGTTTGAGCGAGCTTATGAAATCGTCTGCGCCGTCTGTGTGTGTGTGTGTCTGTCTGTCTGTCTGTCTGTCTGTCTGTCTGTCTGTGCACATTTTAACTC
>JAHZNA010003608.1:0-13313 GCA_027743935.1 Sinodicranocentrus sp. ZH6 | reverse complement strand
GTACAAGGTATCTATTACGTTGGAGAAAAATGCCATACACGGGCACGCTTTATTGTAATGCTAACTGTTTTGTTGACACAAATCAATCATAGCACTTAAATCCCTCCTTACGCGAAACCGAAAAACGTATAATAAGAATATCTTGGTAAAATTGCAAATAAGCTACATATATCAGAATATTCAGAATCACAATTTATAGTACAAACTGCAGTATTTGACTATACACAACTACAATTTCCTTAACTTGCTTCTTGTTCTTATCAATATATCCGTAAGTAAAGTCATATTAAATGAATGCGTATGTATGTAACAAGGCGGCTTAGAATTAGAAATATTTATGCATTATGTTAAGACCATAATTAAAACGACGAATTGTTTAATTTTTAGCACGGCAATAAAAAGACTAAGTTACTTTCTCTGCAAAACCATACAATAATGGCTGACAACCATTTTGATGTCGATCCTTTCCACCAAATCAGGCCACGTATTTCAAACACCATTGCGCTTGATTACATTGCTGGGGCATTAGCTGGAGGATGAGGATAAAATTGGGGCTGATGTCCGAACTGTTGTGGTGGCATACCCCTACAGATTGAAGAAAAACTAGTTGTAAAAAATCAAAAATATTTTTCGTCATTCATTTAATGGATTGATTTTTTAATCATACGGAGGCATTTGCATAGAGTTAGGTCCCGGAATAGGTCCCATGCTTGGCATTTGTGGCGCTGGAGCACCTGTAGGAGGCTGTTGTGGAAGGACCATGTGTACTGGAGGCTGACCCATCATCATTGGAGGAGAATACGGAATCTGGCCTGGCACAGCGGTCATTGGAGGAATATTCATATTCATATTCATATTCATTGGACCTACTGCAGAACCTGGAGGCTGCTGATGTGGAATGGGTGCTGGCTGCGTCATTGGTGGAGGCTGATTGTTTGGAATGCTCACTGATGCAGGATTTGGATGACCTGTATGGCTAGGGCTATTTACTTGAGGAGCATTTACTCCGTTCATTTGAGTTTGTGGAGGCGCATATGGCATATTATTGTAGGTGGGCCCAGCAGACGCAGGAGCGGAATGAGGAGGCTGACTTGGAGGTCGCATCATCTGATTTTGGTAACCCATGCCGTTCATGTCATATGGATAATTGCCGTAATGGTGTTGCATAGGACCACCAGCATGAAAGTTTGGAACTGAAGTAGCGGGTCCAGTCATACCCATTCCCATTTTCATATTGTACGGTAAACTCACTGGTGGCGCTATTCCGGGATCACGCATTAAGTTATGGTACATATTTAGAGCCTCAACTAACTCTCCTCCTAGTCTCGTCAATTGGGCATGCCTTCGGTCTATTTTTTCTAATTCTTGATCTATTAATGGTCCCATTTGTTGCACTTGATCTATAAAGCAAAGTGAAAAATTCCAACTTTATTTAACCATGTAAGTGATTTCAGAGGCAGAGGCACTACTGACACATTTCAATCCAACAACGAATACAACAAAACAAAGACATGAGGACATGGCAAACCTTCTAGGGTTCCTAGTTCTGGTGGATCGGCAACTTCCCCGGTGGGATCAGCCTCATGAAGCACATGTAAAACACTAAAAGCATTAAAAAATTCGAATTTAAACATCTTCCTTTCCTTCTTATAACATTTTTTTAAGTGGCGAGTACTTACGTATCAATTTTACTTTCGTCAATTTCTACAACTTCCGGTTCAACGGGTTCTATAGATTTCACTTCCACCTCTTCCGAGAACTGAACTAACTTTTTAGTTTCGAGCTCTAATGGCAATTTATTCAAATTCAATTAGTTTCCGCTTCCAATTCCTATACTAGTATTGCGCTGGTTAACTTAATTATATTTGACTCGAGGTTACACTCACGTGAGGGTTCTGCATCAAGATCAGGCGTTACAAAGTTAGCAGGAAACAACCCCCGACCTCTTTGATTTTCACCTTCCCACCAATTTGGATCCGAGTCGTCCGAAACAAACACTACAAGATTTAATAAAAAATTGAAACTGACAACGCTTATCGAATCAATAGCTTTCACTACGTTCGAGCTATGAACATACTAGAAAGACACAAGACACGAGCAAATAAATTTACTTACAGTGCAGTGCACTGACATCAGAAGATGTTATCAACATACCTATTTCACCAGAGTAAAATGTTAATTCATTGTCTTCTGCAGCTTCAAAGTCATATAAAGCTCGAACTTTTCTGGGCTCCTTCTGTTTTTCTTTCGCGGCTCCACTACTATTAGAGGAATTAGATGCTCCAGCACCAGCTACTTGAGGATACAAACTCTTATTCTGAGGCGAACCATGAGATTGAGCGTCTTTAAGAGACAATTCGATCGCTAAATACATAAAGTTTAATATAGTTTTAAAAATGCAATCCAAATGTTTTCAAGAACAATAGAATCTGGATAAAGCTTCCAATCAGAATTTACTACCTTTGGCTAAGTCTGCTTCTTCTTGCTGAGCTACTGCTACAGTGTGCTCTTTAGCTTTATGATGGTGATGATGGGTCGTCTTTTTAGACTACAAGTAACGGTTACACGATATATTAAAATTATTAAAATTAATGGATTTCTGGATGAAAATGAATTGAATAACTTACCTTAGATGGACTATCTGATGGAAAGTCATATCCTTTGGCTCTTAGGGCATTATATAATGATGGTATTAAGTCTAACTGTGGGTCAGATTTAAATTCATTTTCTGCCCACTTTTGCAAACACGATAAAAACTTATCCCGTATAGTCTTTTCCTGGTGTTTCTGCAATAATTTTCTATACTCTTGCTCAAATTCTCTTGAAGCAATTTCCAGGTGAAAAGGCAGTCCGCAATTACTAACACAGGTGTCTAGAAGCTAGATATAAAAATAAATAATATCCCTTTTATACACTGAGCATGAACCATGTTTGATGTTTGACCGCATTCATTTCTATTCTTGATGCACTATACCGTAATAGCCAATAAAACGACATGTGGATCCTGATGTCGTAAACGTTTCATAATAGCTCTAAAGCAATCCTTAGGAGCTTCTGAAGATGTTCCCACTTTATCACAAATATCTAGCATTAGCCCCCAATCCTCTTTTGTATTTGTTTCCGCTGTGCATTTCTCTGAAAGAATAAACCTATCATTTTTACAACTTTTGACACATTTAATTCAAGTCGTATATATTCAGGTTTCTATTCTTACCAACTACAGCGTCGAAAGGCGTTGAGTTTCCGAAAATTCCCATTATGGCAAATGTGACAAAAGTTGTCGCTTTTTATTAATTATGGACTTCCAAAATAAATAGGTAACTGACTTTAGCTGAGTGATTAGCCCTAAAAAATATATAAAAAAACTAAATCACAAACCATGGATCAAAATCTCTACAAATCTACATAACACTTTAATTTCATACTAGAAGTTTTTAGAAAATATTATCCAAACAATGAACAAAGGAAACTGCTAATTAAAAATTATGCTGTGTTCCATAACGATGCGATTTATTTTACCTTATCTCCAACAAATCTATGACGAGTAAACAGAACGAGGATCTAAATTGTACCTGAAAATTCCGAATGGCTGGACTGGGAAAGCTAGGACGTACCCCTTAATTTTTGGAACCTGATATCTACCTACATATATACTCTAACAACCCTTAAAACTATTTTACAGAAACGGGAAACACAGAAATCAAATACGGCAAACAAATTCATAGATTGTCACTTTCTGATTTGTCCCAAATTCTAGTCTTAAAAAAATTTCCTTTGATTATCCAACGTATGAAAGCTTTTGAACAGCCACAACGAACGTAGTAAGGTACATACAACATACAGACTTCCTCCATCCTTACCTCATTTATCTTGCTGAAACTCGCTTTACTGACTTAGTACAATTTATGAAACAACTAACAACTTGCTTCATTCCTTTTCACCAAATTCAAGTAGGTATGTAAATAGTTGATAGTGTATTTAAGCAATTACTGTTTCTCAATCGATCACTCTGGCTATAAACGTCACTCTCACTACGACCCAAGTGAGGATGACGAACGAGTAATGAATTCAAAAATGGAAGAGATAATTGTTGTGCTATTTGTTTGTAATACCTAAGACTAACTAATGATGAAGCGACGATGCAACCCACCACAATCACAATCCGTTCATAGCTACATAATTTTTTGTGTATTCCATTCAATATAATTATAACTATAACCTTATATGCTAATTCTATAGAGATCTCTGTTTGAAGGCGATGAACCAATAAAGAGCTAAAATTCGATAAATACCTTATGACGTGATTACAACATTACAAGGTCCGACAGTTCCAAACAAAATTAAAGTGTTAAGTGATGAGGGAAGAGGAAGGTATTTGTTTAAATGAGTCACCACAACATCAAGTACAGAGGTACACGTACAGTAGTTAAAATACTGTGAGAAAGAGAAAACTTCTACTTGCGCAACTTTTCCTGTCCAGTGACTATGTCCAGTATACTCAATACTCAATCACCTCTCTTTTTTGAAAGTTTTCAACACACTATCAGGCTGGAATAAATATTTAATGTAACTCCAAATCACACTTTGATTTTAACCAAATGGCTGCAAACACAATTTTAACTGCTAAAAGAAAGGATCCTTTATGCCTCATAGATATATCCCATCTTTTGATCTGATGTTGATCGATAATAGTATCCAGCACATAAAATACAGAGACCTTTGAATTAATGAATAGCATATTTATTTGTCTAAGTCATATGTATTTAGTTATACGACTTGACTTAGTGTTGGAGCTTATTAAATAAAGGGATTTTATGTACCTTTTAGAGTATACTACGTTCACAATTTCATCAGGGAACCTGGCCAATGTTACATGCTACTTACTTTGACGAACATAACATCGTGTGTGTCTGATTCATGTTCACTAATCACAAGACCAAGAAATAAAAGAGCACAAAAAGCCTTCACTCTTCACAATTCACAACAGTTCAATCAGAAAAATACTTTAGTCATCCTCACACACATCACCCAGGTCATAATCAAAGAATACACTAATATATAGGAAAGTCAATGACGTTGGGATTGGATGCAATGCAAACTATGTATTGCTGGTTTTGGAGGACAACAAAATGCTGTTCACTTCACGGAATCACAAATTTACACATACACACATGATTGTATGATATACATAAGTACATAAGTGTATGTATATCATATATCATTTTTAGGATATGAATTGAGGAGAGTTTCAGGCTATATTTATATGATGTTGCTGTTGCACACGTATGTGAAGTGAATCTGTATATTCATCCACCTTTTAGGAATACCTACAAATCCTCTTTTATACTGATCTGATCTGATAAAGCATACCGAAAGACTTTTTTGTAGGCTTATAGTGTTACAAGTTTACAGTATCAAATGGAATATGAATGTATTGCAGAGCTTTTGTGTATATATGACATAGTAGGTTTTGGAGCATTTTAATACGCTACTTTGGTATACACTGCACTCGCACTCCACCTCTGAATGAGTACATGTTTCCAAAATTCCCAAATGTCTGAATATGATAAAAATTATGTGCTGAAAATATTATTACTCATACTTCCGTAATGGCACTTTTGTAACTGTAACTCTATGCACTTTATTTTCCAACTCTACTCTGACTAAAGAACTTCGAACAGTTCGAACTTCATAGTTGTACTCAACTTTTAACTTAAAACAATGTACGCTCTCTGTTCATTCAGTTCAGTTGCTTTTTATTCATAGCGCATAGCGTCAAAAAGAATGAGATAAGAACACATGACGCGAAAACTCCAAATTGCCTGCCAAAGAAGTTGAATTTTCAGGTTTGTGCTTAAAACTTTGTTCCACCAGTACCTCTGGATGAACAAAGAAATTAGGGTATGAATACATATGAGGTGCTCATCATCTTGCACACAATGAGTCTGTTTTAAATCTCGGGCGAATTACAAGATTGTAACGTGTACTCTTATTCTTTATTTCATTGCAGATTCATGTACACATTTTTTAATGAATTGACACTTCGAGCTGGTACTCTGC
Source organism: Sinodicranocentrus sp. ZH6 (assembly GCA_027743935.1). NCBI lineage: Eukaryota > Metazoa > Arthropoda > Collembola > Entomobryomorpha > Entomobryidae > Sinodicranocentrus > Sinodicranocentrus sp. ZH6. The sequence goes on along the minus strand of JAHZNA010003608.1, from coordinate 7,253 downwards.
ACACTGTACGAGTATCAGTATCAGTACATTTTTGTACAGTACAAAAATTAGATTGTTATGTAAACGTGGAATTCGTTAAAACTCTCAACTAGGCAAGATAAGATAAGACAACATTTATGAAACTGTAAAGTCTCCATTCAAAAGTTGTGTTATTAGGTGTGTAGGTCAACGGCTATTCTGTCACTGCCAGTGCCAATGATGGCATTATTAGATTGGCAAAACAGTATTAACAACTGACGAACTTTGAGAGACCACTCCAATAACAAAAACCTTCCTTCGATGATATAATTTTAATACAATTATGGAAGGCGATAGGGTATACGACATATAAACATAATCTTTGTATTCCTTCGATAACGTCTTTGGTGGTATGAGCACAATGCCTCCTCCTGTTCAGCAGGATAGGATTATTGGCGAAAAGGTCAAGACGCGGAGAACGGATAACGCAGTCGGAGACAATGATATTCAGATCAGATATGATACTAGTCAAACCTATGACTATATTTTAATGCTTGTGTCAGTACACAGTACACCCCGTAAAAGCAGGCGCAAATTTCATCTGAGCAGAAAAACATGTATACTCTCGTGGTGGTGGTGCTCGCTTGTGGCCTATGCACATGAATCAAAGAGAGTAGAAAAGTGGAATATACACGTGTTTACATTTTTCAGTTTTCGCAAAACTTTGTAAAGTTTTAGCAACTGCTGAGTGGGCTGAGTAGGTTTATCTTAAGTGTCATTTCGTCTGTTACGCTTGGTAAGTTTATGTATCTTAATGAAGGGAGACCTAGTATAGTTGATAGTAATATTTTTTGGTTTAAAACTTAAGGTTTGTGCACTGGTTTTATGTGCATAGGGCACTTGCATTACTACAGTTAATCTGCGCACATTTCCGGTTTATGCCGATTTTTTTATTTTAAGTTATTAATTGTTAAGTTATTACTAATTATAATAACAGTGAAGACTGACAACTAAAGAGAATAGATGGATGTAGTGTTACTATTATATTTTAATAGTGTTGCGCACATTTATTTTTCATTTTAGATTCGGCATGAAAATGAGCATGGACGACACAGTGTCTTCTGATGCCGAATTTGTAGATTCCGATGAGGAGCTACAAGAAGCTTTTGCAAGAGGGGATCTTAAGCCAGGACTCGTAGTACTAGGAAAATCGGGAGAAAATTCCAAAAAAGAAAAGCCCGTTGTAATCAATAATGTACCTATGTTGGAGCATAAATTAGAGCAAATTAAACTTTCTAAAAAGCTCCCTTGGGTGGAAAGACTTGATATCATAAACGGATTGGCCCCACTTGCTCCGGAAATCGCGCTGCAAATGGATGACCACAGAACAAAACGGGAAAGAGAAATAAAATTTATTAATGCCCAACGAAAGGGTAAAAAATCGGTTAGTATGGTACCGCAGCCCTCCTTAAAGTCGGTGGATGAGGATCCAATCCATAACGATTTTGTCAGAGAAATGAACTTTTACAGACAGGGTCAAGAAGCAATCCTAAAGTGTCTTCCTCGCCTTCGGTGGACGACGTAATCCTCCTGCAAAAGGAAATAAGCCTCTGGTGAATCGTAGACGTGAGATGAAGAACGAAAGATATGGAAATGGGGGTCAAAGGAAGGGATCTAAATGGAACACTAGGGAAAGTCTGGACGATTATGATGGAGGCAAGGGATTTAATAAAGGCAAAGGAGGAAGAGGGGCTATGATGGGTAGAGGAGGGAGAGGTGCCCCGATGGGTAGAGGAGGAAGAGGGGCTTCGATGGGTAGAGGAGGTAGAGGTGCCCCGATGGGTAGAGGAGGAAGAGGAGCTTCGATGGGTAGAGGAGGAAGAGGTTCTTCGATGGGAAGAGGAGGAAGAGGTGGTTCGACAGCAGGAAGCTTTGGAAAGCGGAGTGGACCTGGAGGAAATAGACCTGGGAAAACGACAAGACAAAAAATAAAAGCAAGGAATTAAAAAAATCTACAAGCAATGTAGAATTTTAATGCGCATTATTCCTCGTTACAGAGTTAGATATCGGACTGCGGTGAGGTGGTTTATTCTTGAAGCCCTTTGTATTTTATTATTTGTTTGCTAAGTTTAGTGGAATCCTGTATATTTTAAATTGTCGAGAGTATCTTTGTTGTGAAGTTCAATTCAAGATAAATAAAAATAAAATATTAATATAAATAATAATAATGACATATAATATAAATTTTCAGTTTTGTTGTCTGTAAAATTCGATTCTTATTTTTTCCCATTATAAGCTCATCATTATCAATCACAAACTCAGATCAATTACTCGTAGTTCAGTCTGAAATCTGAGAAGACGTATAAAATATACACGTACGCATATACGTATACATAAAATATAAATTCAACTGTTTATTTTGACATTTTTCCTCCATGTCTGAAATTTTTAGATATATGTGTAAAATTTAGATTACAAAGTACATTAATCTAGACTAGTTATCCTCATTACGACAAACACTTAAGTGTGAGTCAGCAAGACACGCCTCTGCTATTAAAATCTACACCCCGTTGGAAACAAGTCATGAAATTTTTATTACGGGAGCCGGTCCAATTAGTCTCATACCCAAAGGGTATTGCGTATTGCAGCTCACCCATCTACACCCCGTTGGAAACAAGTCATGAAATTTTTATTACGGGAGCCGGTCCAATTAGTCTCATACCCAAAGGGTATTGCGTATTGCAGCGTGTGTTTATTTTAGTTTATACAATATATAATGTTTTTATTCCAAGTCTCGAAGTCTTTAGACAGATACTACGTATTACCTCTGTTATCTCTAAGCACAATGTATACATATAAAATAATCATCTTCATGTCAAAAGTCCACAAATCAAACAACTACAGGCTATCCAGTCAGACAAAAACAATTTTTTAATCGTCATCCTTACTCCAGCTGGCAGTGGATAACAAAAGACTTGTATTTTCATTTTTATTCCTTTCAAGCTCGTCCAATTCAGTTCAGGCGAACCAAAACACATTATCTCCTATATAGTGAGTGATATAGTCATAGCTCTTCTGCTTAATTACGTGATGTGTACCACCTGTGTAAGAATCATAGATCTGTACCTTCTAATCCTATCCTGACAACGCAGAATGCTTAGTAAATGCATAAAATAAAAGTCATTCATCCATCGATCCATCCGATCCGTACAAACAAAATCAGACGATCAAACGATTATCCCATAAAAATGGGAAAATGTGCAGCTTCTGCATATTTAAGCCAATGCCAGCACTTTATGACACAATCATCATGAAACAGACACAAATGCAAGTATGTGCAATGTGCAACTGCTTTTGTGTGCTGCACAGAGCACATACAGCACGCGCTCACTCACAATCAGATTTATATTCATAACTAGCTAGCTACGATAAAATACAGGTACGGATATATCCAGAAAAAGTTTTTCCTAACTTTATGGTTTTGGCAATGCTAGCATGCATATTATTCCGTGTTCAAGATCACACAAATCATTTTTCCTCCAATTAAGTGTTATGCAAACCTTCTCCTTGACACTGAAATTTTGTAGATTTGTGTCAGTGTCATGGCCATTTCCCTATTCTTCTGCACCATATGCGCTAGAAACGACAGAAGAGCACTGGATTCTTCCTGTAGAGGGTAAATGAAAGTGGATAGAGGAGCCAACTGACCCTTAAGCTTCTCATTTCCCTTCTGTTTGTCCTTGTCCTTCTTCATTTCCCTTCAATATAGCCGTCCACATCCTTTGTTTGCGGAATGTGGACTCTTCTCGCGATCAAGCTGCATTGTTAGCTTTTGCACACGTGTTTTCCACTTTTCCATACTACTCGATTCTCTCTCGACTCTCTCCTCCTCCACACATTTTCACAAATGTCGACAATGTGTATATAGAAATCTAAAAGCTTTGTGATTTCGTGAACATCAATTGTTTCACTGTTTACAATGTCTCTTATTAATACGCATATGTGCACATGATCAATTTTGTCTGTGTCTGTACAAGAATATTGAAGCATGGAAAACTGTTTCCCAGCTTTCGACCATCTGCATGAAAATAAAAAGTAAACAAAGGAAATGAATTTTAGACAAGGCCTGGATATGGTTTTATGAATGTGCGTCAAACAAGCAACATGCACATTTTTTCTCAATTTTTGGTCAAGTTCAAGGCTGTCTTCACCGAAACCTTAAAATTAACTGTGCAATGTGCTCCAAGAAAGATTGGGATTTTTCCATGTAAAACTGCAAATTTAAATTTAAATAATAAGCCTACTGGAGGAGTGACTGTGAAAGGTTCATTTGAATGTTAACCGGTTGTATTTCTTTCTTCAACATATATTGTCAACATGATGAATACCACAGTTTGCAGTACGCATTTGTTTCACATCTACCTGCACAAATAGAATTTTGAATATTTAATCGAGGTTGAAGTAATAAGCATAAATACTGAACGGCAGTTTTATTGCATGAACTGGAACCGCGCTGCTGGATTTCATCCAATTATCTATGCCGTATATGAAAATTTCACACGGAGAAGAAGAAAAAACCCACACGATGCTTTACATTATCGGAGATTAGCCCCTAACCAGAAAGTCTCTCATTATGCAAACAGCATGAAGTGACGAATCAACTGGTTTACAACAACGTAGGTATATTGTTACCACAATAGATCTTATATTGTTAAGGAAAACTTGTTTCGTAAATTTTAAACCCACAATAACCCAATGCAGAGAAGAGAATTAAGAAGCAAGAATGGAACAAGGTTGGAAGGTACTATTCTCCTGCCGATTTGCAGATGTTGAGAGATTTTCTGCATAGTGAATCTCTCAGAGACGCAATAGCGTCTCGTTTCGTCTTCGTTTGTGTTTCCACGTCAGTCAGAATCACATCACATCACATATGTAGTAATATTCGCTCCCCTCAAGGTAAAAACATGTACCTATGTAACAACGGACGAAATGACGCAATAAAAAGTCTTGCTCATCATGTTTAGCAAAATGCTAATAACATGAAGACTGCTTGGATCTCCACAGCTAACAATAAAAGTAAAAATCAGATAAGTAAACATTTTAGTGAGGTGGTTAAAGCTAATCCAAGCATTTTTGTCATTATGAGCATTCCCTCCTTCATGCCCATCTTATATGATGATCAACAGTCAAGCCAACGTTGCTCACTGAAGCTCAAAGAGCGGATGCACTTGTCAGGTAAATTGGTAAAACTTCGCTAATTAAGTAAAAACCTTCCTTGTTCATGTTATATTCTCCATTCTATTGAAACCAACTGACTCGACAATTTCACAGAAATTATCATTTTTTATATCACGGTTTAACTCACCTCACATGCTCTTGCTGCATCATTATCTTTATGATGAAAAAACAACCTGAATCCCCATTTAACAGAGGGATTACCTTTTGACAGTATTATTATCCTTTTTATCCCTTTCCTTTTAGCTCAAGGTCGTATTCATTCAATATTTGCATTGTTTCATGTTTCACATACTCCTAGTCCTAACAAACATTCCAAGTTCGATCATAGCGAAACTTGCATATTTTCATAATCACCGTAATTGCCTACTTTACACAGAACACTGGAGAATTCCAGAGTCTCTCCAGTATTTCTTTCCAATTTCNAGTCCTAACAAACATTCCAAGTTCGATCATAGCGAAACTTGCATATTTTCATAATCACCGTAATTGCCTACTTTACACAGAACACTGGAGAATTCCAGAGTCTCTCCAGTATTTCTTTCCAATTTCCATGAACAGGGTGAAGCAAGATAATTTCCTTGAACTCAAAAAAAGTGGATAGAAGGCACATTCAGCGGACGAATCCACCTTATTACAAAACTATTCCGCAGACAGTTAAGCTTACTCAACAGAATCTCTTAGTAAATCCCAACCATGCAAGCATCAATGCTTTCTAAACCGTCGCGTTTTATTTTCCTTGTCACATAAACATTTCCCTTCGTTATCATACTTGTGCACACACATTTGCCATACATCTAAAAACTTTCATGTGCTAAGCTTTTCGACTTTTCGTCGAAGCAAAACTTTTTATAGGGCGAAAGGCTGACAGACGACCTAGATTCTCAAGTTTATTTCTTTCGGAAAATGGTACATATTTTAGAAGGAAGAATCTACAAAAATAGTTATACTCGAAGGAAAACTTTGTTTCATCATGTAGCTTTACAACTGCATAGCAATTTCTTGCATTAAATTTAATACTCCTGCACTTGTCCTCTCTGAAAATAACCCATTAGAATTATTCTGGAAACATTTTATGATAATATACATTTCTGTATAGAAAAGGTGGAAAAATTCTCTTATAGAATTTCTATCCACTTTTTTTATTTGTGAAGCATTACAGCAAGTACATACCACCGCAGAGTGTGCAAGTGGAACTAAAAGTGTGGAAGTAGAGCTTTTTTGGAATGCTCCGAGTGGGTATATTCACATTCACACATGCTATACTTATGCTGAAATGTATGCTGTGTAGGCTGCAAATGTGAGATGGATAATGTTTTAATGCTGGATCGTGGAAGTTTTTTTTTACGTTGTGTACTAGGGATCAACTTAAACAGAGGATATACATGTACACATGTGTGTTCCATATGCATGCTTATGTACAAGGATGAATTTTTGTTTTTTCTGTAGCTAGGCCATCAGGACGAACTGCTGATGAAGATGGGTCGGAGAGGGGAGAAGAGACGTGAAATGAGAAGAAATTTATTTGCTTTATTCATGTAAGTGGAACACACGTATTTTGCTAGTTGGCCCGAAACAAGGGACTCAATTTCTCTTTGACTTACACTTAGGTTTCTGTTATTCATATTATTTTTCGGACCAAACTTTTTGGAGTGGGATACGCGTTTTTCTATTGAGCTACAAAGTGTTACGAAGAAATAACAAAATCATACTACGCAGAGAAGAATAATAAGTTGTAAACGTGCGCTTGTTATTTTTATCGTTTTCTCAATTTTTAGCTCTGCATTTTCCAAAGAGCTGTTTTTGCTTGGCAATGGTCACTAAAACTGTTTCGACGTTGGGGAAAAACTAATTAGTTCAAGTTCTTCCACCGTTAGTATTTTGAATATACTTAAAAGTAAGTTATACATATATTCACATTTCGACATTTGTAATTTTAAGCATTATTTCCTTCAAAATATACACCTGTCGTACCTCATAAACACGAGGTTACGGTTGCTCTTTGGAGTCTTACAGATATATAGACTAGACATATAGCTTTATTATGTGACTCTACATTA